>CADEPD010002461.1:0-18324 GCA_902829195.1 Fraxinus dipetala | reverse complement strand
CATTGGATTGTTTAAAACACAGTCAGTTTTTCTATCCAATCATCTTCTGCCACCTACACTTCTGTCACTGTATTTGTCAAAATCCTTCTGGCAAAGTGGCATATTCCATACAAAACAATCATCCCCTGAGACATCAGTATGATTTCTAACTGACAATTCATCCTTAACCATAGTTCTCATGTATTTATTTTAATTCTAAACTTGGCGGGAAAAGGACTGAGCACAAAAGTATATAGGAACAGATATTTAATGATTATAATATTATGAGTATATGAGCATGTTTGATTATGTTTAAAAGTTACTTTTCAACAAAATAAGTTAAGACTTCCTTTCTAGATTAATAGGTTTTAGGTAGAAACAATAAGCATCAAAGTTTTGTTTGGAAAAATGAAAGCTTAAACTAATCTTGACTTCTTTTCAAGCTTAAATCAACATGTTTTATACCTATCGTATATGTGTCTCCACCGTTGGCAATAAAAAGTACAGGAAATAGAAAAGGAAATTTGGGCTGGGAAAGATCACTCACCTCCTCTAACGAGGCATTACCAGCTCTTTCACCAATTCCATTGATGGTCACCTCTACTTGCCTTGCACCAGCACGTGCCCCCTAAGATGAATGAGCTCCGATGAGATTAGATGAAGCTGGTCATATAAAGCTTGGATCACAACAAAAGGAACTACATACCTCTAAAGTGTTAGCAGTAGAAAGTCCAAGGTCATTCTGACAGTGAGTAGAAATAATCACATTCTCAATTCCAGGAGTATTGGCTTTTATATCACCAATCAATTGACCAAATTCAATGGGCAAAGTATAGCCAACTGTATCAGGGATGTTAATGGTTGTTGCCCCAGCCCTGATAACCTCTCCCAGAAGTTGATAAAGGAACTCCTTGTCAGATCTATAAGAAACAAAAAGAAGAAAGTGAGTGACTATAAGGAAAAATTAATGCCGTTCTTGTCGTGAAGCAATTCTAAGCGCTAGCTTTCACTCATTATAAATAAGGGAAATAAAAATAAGATGATAATGTTGACAATGTTACTAGTAAGCTCTTCAAGTATGTACGTAATATTTTAATCAAGAGCTACTGACACGAAAAATATTTCCAAATTTTAAAGAGCTCTTAGGGTTATACACCCGTAATATTCATATTATTCTGAGCCCAAACCAAATATTAATAGTCGAAGCACCTATCATTTTCAAGCTTCTAAAAAGTACAGCTTTGTAATGAAATTGACTGTCATTCCTAAGCTGAAACAAACACTATAGGAACCTAAAAGAAGCCAACATAAAATGATTAAACTATTTATACACACAAAGTGTATACTTTGATTGAAAATTGTGTTGTCAAGATCAATGTGCCAAAATTTGTCAACTTACATGGGTGTAAATCAATGTATCAATATTTATGTTCATGTAACATAGTTCAATATAAAATGCATTCTCACTTTTTTTAGAAAGAAAAATAAACATTATTAGAAGACCTAGGCCCACACTCCACGTCACTTTGTCCAAAGAGGTAGTTTGGTCGAACCTCATGAAGGAGCCGAAGCCATTAGCTAGAGTTGACCCCATATGGAGAATTGAACCCTCATGATGGGGCGAGGTTGCAAGGGGCCTAGTAGGAGATTTTTTTGCAGTCTTAATAAGTGATTAATGTGATAATTCACTGTTACCGTCGCCCTATCCAAACAATTAGGTCAAGTCAAAACCTTTTGTCAGACTTATGGACAACAAAATGGTATTAGCATTAAATATTTATAATTAATTGACACTTTTGACAAGAGGCCTCAGCTGTGTGGATGAGGCCACGTATATTTTCATCATACGGTCGGTATTCATCATATTCTACTATATAAGCTCATACAATGTGTCATTCCAAAGGTAATACAAGATTAGACTCTCAAGATATAAATCTGCTATCCATATTCTTATCAAGTGTTCTTCCCAAAGTCAACCCCCTTTTACATTGGAGGCTCACATTTAAAGCACCACTTACACTCAAATACTTAAACCCCAACTAACTTGATTGTTGGAGTGCATGCGGCCAACCCCACCATTGCTGGAGGAAGCCAAGCTAACGATTTGTCCTAGTGTGCAAGAATTATAATTACATAGATGTAGGAGGCCTTAGAATCTGTTGAGCACGTTGGAATTACAAAAATCAAGGTCAACGGATTGGCGCCGTTTTTGGGAAAGCCATTTGTTATACCCTTTACTTTACGAATAAAAAAAGAAAAAACACTTCATGCAATTGGAGAAAAAACAAGAAAACTAAAAAGTGGAACTCTCACTGCTCGCTAGAGAAAGTGTAGATATTGACCAAGAAATGCAAGAATTTTCTGATTGCATGAAGTGTTTTTTTCTTCTTTTTTTTTTTATTCGCAAAGTAAAGGGCATAACAAATGGCTATGGCACCCTTTTTATAGGCAATCAAGATGAACCTCAATCACTTAATCTGAGACATACACGTGTACCCTTTTATCTAAACCATTAAACCTAGAGGGCACCCATTGAAAATTAAACAGATGACTGTGATCAAGTCATGCTAGGCATGTGCGCGTGACTCGCGTCACCTCTGCCAGTTGTAGCAAACTGTTATCATTACGCATTTAATGCACACGCAACACGTGTATGGAGAATAGGAAAATTGCTTCATTGTCGTTCATTGGAAAAAAGACAAGTTTTCAAATCATTGCAGCCTGCATCCCATTAATGTTTCTTTATGGCTTTGCTTAGCGCCTGCCATAAGGAACCTATCACAGGATTTAACTCCATCAATAGGCTCGCTCTCCTAGTAAGGGCCTTGCCTTAGTGAGTTTCAACCTTATTACAGGCTTGAACTCCATTAATAGGCTCGCCATCCTATCAAGGGCCTCGTCTAAGTGAATTTCAGTCTTATCACGAGCTTCAACTCCATCAACAAGCTTGCCCTCCTATCAAAGGCCTCGCCTAAGTGAATTTCAGTATTATCACAAGTTTTAACTCCATTAACAGGATTGTCCTCCAAGCAACGGCCTCACCTGAGTGAATTTCAGCCTTATCACATGCTTCAACTCCATCAACAGGCTTACCCTCAATGTAAGGGCCTTACCAAAATGAATTTTACCCTTATGATAGACTTCATCGTCATCAATAAGCTCGCTTTCAATGTAAGGCCCCACCAAAATGAATTTCAACAGATGTAGTTGAAGCTTATGATAAAGGTGAAATTCATTTTGGTGAGGCCTTTACATTGAGAGCGAGTCTGTTGATGACGTTGAAGTCTGTGATAAGGGTAAAGTTCATTTTGGTGAGGCCCTTACATTGAGGACAAGCTAGTGATAAGGCTAGAATTCACTTTGGCGAGGTCTTTACATCGATGACAAGCTTGTTGATGAGGAATTGATAATTGCAGAACCCAATAGAGGTAAGGCATTGACATGATAAGATATTGATGGGACTTATGCTATAATGATTTGAAATGTTCTCACTTTCCCAAGAAACGACGATGAGGCTTTTACGTGTTTTCAATGCTGCGTGCATTAAATGCACAATGGTGAGTTGCAGTAACAACTGTTCAAGATGATGTGTATACATTCGCGTGTGTCATATACGCTTCGATCCTGGCCTTCCATTCGAATTTTGGATGGATACCCTTTCGTCTTTAATGGTTTGATGAGAAAACTAGGTGGACAACCCATATTAAGTGGTTTGAATCCAATGACCACGGTTCATCCTGTTTTCCTATATACGGGAATCTTTAGGCATTTTTCATCTTTCTTTCACTTTGCAAATCTGAAAATATTATAAGGCAAACGAGTTTTTGCAGTTTCCAGCAAGTTTCAACTGTGATTCTAGTGAGAAAAGCTCATTTTCGTTTAAGCAATCATCCCATCTTCTTCTTAGGTAAAACAATTGTGACTTGAAGCTATTCTTCATTTGTTTTTTGTTTCTTCTAAGCAAAATTTTGAAAAAAATATCATCAATGGCCTCTAGTTCTAGGAACACATGTGTAGAAAGTTCATCTGGGGATAGATATGAAGATGATATGCATTGACGCGGGTCTTCCGATCATTATACATTTTGAGAGGATCATGGAAGTGATGGTGGACCTTACAATACATGGATAATGCAAGAGGGTCCCATGGATTATAGTATAAAGTGGGATGCCTTCTGAGATTACAGAGGAAGAGTTGGTTAAGTTTAGAGATCAGTGTAGGATACATGACACTATCAAGCTCCTTCTCTCGACCCTAGATGAAAGAGCCTATTTTCCCAGGATGAGTATATAGCTGTGAGCGAGCCATCATGTGTGTAGAGATGCACCTACCTCCTTACCCATTTTTAAGGATCTTGTTGAGGCGGTATAACCTAGCCCCCACTCAATTCCTTCCAAATGCATAAAGCCAACTGGCAGGGCCTTTTTGCCATTCTTAGTGAGGACACGTCTCTTTACATTTTCCAAACCCTTTTCAACGTAAGGCCTCGAGTGGGGAGAAAATGTTCAAGGGTTGGTACTGTTTAAACCCATGGGTTCGTATTCTACCTTCATCTGAGGTACCTCCTCCTCTATTAAGAATTGGAAGGCCTTGTGATTTTGGGTTACTAGCAGATTGTAAAGGGTGATGTGGTCCCCCAAATAATCTTGCTGACCCAGCATGAATATAGTGAGTTTTGACCCGTATTGCTCTTTTTAGCATTTTTGTACTTAGTAAAATCTTTATGCTTTGCTAACTTTGTCTCCTTGCAGCTGCACTTGATTGGTTTGAATTAGAACCGCAAGAGTGAGCCAACGTTCGAGCCATGTATGAGCTCCCTTTGAACAACGGTTCTTTAGCTACTTCATTTCAAAGCGAACCTTGTTTGTAAAATCTGGACTGATGGCCTCCAAATGTTATGCCTCGCTACTGAACTCATATCCATTATTTAAATTCCTTCCAAGTATTAATGCCTCGGACTTTTGCATATCAATATGAAAAGAAAGGCTATGTCAAGCCAGACATATTTTTCATTAGGCATTTGGGTGAATCCAAAAAGAGGAGGGTGCTTAACACCACATGTCCACACATGAGCTTGCTAGGATTTCCAAGGCAAACTCTCCACCTCTCTCCTGAGAAGAAAGGAAAAAGAAAGGAATAGAGCTTCAACAAGAGAGGCCGTCTAAGATGAAAGTTATTATTACCAAGAACATTGAGCCTCTTCTTCTGCCCAAACAACAAATGACTTTTGATGAATCTAGAAACAGACCCATAGTAGCAGAACCCATTTCTACCGTAAAAATAATCGAACAAGATAAGGAGTAGCCCGATGAGGGCTTAATATGAGAAAAAGTGGTAATGAGGTCTCCCGTAATGAGCCCATAGAAGGCGAGGCCCAAAATTTCCTTGGGGGTCGTATTGAGGAGCTAGACCTTTATGTATATGCCTTGCTCCCTATTGATGTCCAGGAGGCTACAAGTGTCTACTACAAGTACTGGACATAAAAATATGCTCTTCTTGCCAAATCTTGCGACGTTGGACTTGATAAGAGCAAGAAATCCCTTGCAGACTTGGGTAACATTCTTTCATGCGATAGCCCAAGCTAAAATGAAATGCCTTCAAAAAAAGAATCAAGACCTCTAAAAGAAAGCTGAATGGGTAGTGGCCGAAGTGAATAGGCTAAAGAGAGACACCTTAAAGTTTGATGAGGAGGTTGAACTCGGAAGCCGACTTAGCTCATTTACATCTCTAATGACCATTGAGGATTTAGTTGTAGACTTAGAAGATGAGCAGTAGCTTCAGTAGAATGATGCTGCCACTTAGGACTTACATTCACTTTTTCTATTTCCGCTTTGGCAATTTCCAAGGCCTTTGCCTCACTTGTTTGTAATGCTTTCCATCTGAAGTGAATGAACTGTTTTTTCAACAATCTCTATTGTTTTAATTAACTTTGTGACTTTTTTATTTGCAGAAATATAAACGCTTCGATACATAACATAGATTGAACTAAATGATAATGCTGAGCCGAGTCTCTAATCTGAACCGATCAATTAATCCGAATTGATTATCTTAACTAACCAAAAAACAATTTTAACTACATTATTAATTAGACTAATTTATCTAACTGAAACCAAAAATAATCTTAGTTTCGTCACTTAACTAACCCTGATGATGTATTGAACCGAATTACTCATTTCAAAGAGTCTTTATATAGGCTCGACCAAGATCGTTTAAGAAACTCCAATTGCAATAATTTCTAAGTATAATGGAGTCAACCATATGGCATAATCCGACATTTTAAGTAGAGTAATTTTAACTTTTTAGATCAAATGGCTCCAGCTACGATAAAATTAGTCGAATAAAGTTGTTCATCAATACTGACATTAAAATCATTTACGTGTATGGGGCCTCTACGTTGGAGGTTATTTTACTCCCTTCCAGGGGTATGACTCTTCTATGCAATGTCTTCTTCATTAAGGTTTGGTCCATTCATAGAAAAGTTCACCTCGTAGGTATCAAAGTGGGCCCAATTTTGGTGCTTGACACCTATCATTTTGAGGCTATTTTACTTCCTTATGGGAGTGACTCTTTCATGCATTGGCTTGTTCCATGGTGTTTAGTCCATCCATGTAAGGGATTCTCCCCGTAGGTATTAAAGTGGGCTCCAGTGGATTCTTCACACCTCTACTTTCTAGGTTGTTTTACTTCCTTATAGGGGTGACTTACATGCAAGGGATTCTTCCATGTTGTTTGATCTATCCATGGAAAGGATTCCCCTCATAAGTATCAAAGTGGACACCATGTGGGTGCTTTAGACCTCTCATTTCGAGATTATTTTACTTTTTTGTAGAATGATGACTCTTTCATGCAAGAGTTTCTTCCACGTTGTTTGATCCATCCATGGATGGGTTTGCTTCGTAGGTATCAAAGTGGGTCCCATATAAGTGCTTCACACCTCTCCTTTCAATGCTAGTTTACTTCTTTATAGGGGTGACTCTTACATGCAAGGGCTTCTTTCATGTTGTTTGATCCATCCATAGAAGGGATTTACCTCGTAGGTATCAAGTGGGCCCTATGTGGTGCTTCACACCTCTCCTTTCAAGGCTGTTTTACTTCTTTGTAGGGACTGACTCTTTCATGCAAAAGCTTTTTCTATGGTGTTTGGTCCATCCATGGAAAGGGTTCACCTTATACGTATCAAGTTAGGCCCCGTATGGGTGCTTTATATATCTCATTTCGAGGCCGGTTTAATTTCTTACAGGGGAATGACTCTTCCATGTAAGAGGGAATAATAAATCGAACTCATATGTTTTGAAATTCATGTATATTGAAAATAATAACTACATGAGCTGGGAAAGAACATCCAGCTGAATAGGTAAGTCTTGCATACCAATAATATCTTCTTAAGTGCTCAATGTTCCATGGATGAGACTGTGCCTTTTCATCCATGTCTTTGATTTTGTATACGCCAGCTCATAGTTCTTCTTTGATGTAATATGTGTCTTCACAATTGGGACCCATTGTTCCTATGCCTAGCATTATAGTAGTGGGTCATTTTTCATTGATATTCAAAATACCCTCTTCAAAACAAAGTCGCTTATATGAAATGACCTCTTCTTTACCTTAGCATTATAGTGGTGGGTCATATTTTGTTGGTATAATGCGAGTTTCACTTGGGAATCGTCCATCATTTTTTCAAGAAATTCGAGTTTGTACCTTCTCAACTCATCATTGGATATCTTACTGAAGTGTAATCGATGAGGTGATTGTAATCTTACCTCAACCGAACTCATTGCTTCAGCCTCATAAGCTATGAAGAAGTGGATCTCTCGAATAGTGGTTTGGCTTGTAGTGCAGATAGCCCACAACCTTGAGGGAACTTGGGCAAACCATACTCTTTTAGAGGCATCAAGTTTCCTTTTCAGGGTGTACTTGATGATTCTATTGACGGCTTCTACGTGGCCATTTGCTTGAGGGTAATGAGATGTTAAAAAGTGCTTCTTGATTTCTAGATCTTCTCATCGGTTTCTGACTTTTTTATTGTCAAATTGTATTCCATAGTCTGATACAATTGAGTGGGAAATGCCGAACTAGCATATGATGTTCTAACACAAAACTTTGGAAGTGTTGGCTTCTTTAATTTTGGCTAGATGTTCAGCTTCTAACCACTTTGTAAAATAATCAATAGCTACAATCACATAGCTTGTGCTACCTCTTCTCTTGAAACCTATAAGATCTTGGGATGGCTGCCTCCGAATTGTGGAGAAGTATTGGTACTTATTGCACTTTCGTACATATTGAAGTGCGTCATTTTCAAGATAGGTCAGTAGTATTCTTATCTAACCACCTTTTGTACAAGTGTGGGTCATCTGATATGGTTGCTACACACATTCATGAATCTTCCAAATGACGTATGTCGTCTCTTCTCTTTTTAAGTATCGACGTAGGGACGAGGAGAAACATCTCTTGTATAGCATCTTGGAGGACGAAGTATGTAGCTCGTCTTCGAAGCTTATAGGTTTATCCTTACTTTCAAGCAAAACCTAATCTTTGAGGGAGGCTATTATTGGTTGCATTCATAATGGGGTTCCTTCAATCGACATCACTTCTTCCTCCTTAAGATAGAGGGTCAGAAATGTATTCAATTGGCACTACTTTTAGAAGCTCAGAATCTTTGTTGTTGGCTAATTTGGATAGGGCATCGGCATAGGTGTTCTCAAGACGCAGAATTTGAGCCAACTCAAACTTCTTAAAAGATGTGAGAATGTCTATAACCTACTTGAAGTATGTCGCCATGCCTTAATCACTTTCGGTAAAGCTGCCATTGACTTGGCTTACTATTAGCTGAGAATCACTATTGATAAGTAATTTTTTTACTTATATCTCATTTACTAATCTGAGGTCAGCTATGAGTGCATGAAACTCAACAATGTTGTTGGAGGCTTTAAATCTAAACGTAACCTCACAGTTAAGTTGTGGCCTTCAGGACTAACTAGGACTACTCCAGTCCTGGAGCCTGCTTCTCTAGATGAGCCATCAACAAAAATGCTCCAAGTGGGGTTCCATAGCCACCTCTATTTTAGGGACGATTCTAAATTCAGTTACAAAGTCTGTAAGGGCTTGGCTTTTAATGGAGGTTCTCGATTTGTAAATAATATCGAATTCACTTAGCTCCACATCCTATTTTATTAGCCTCCAGAAGCATCAAGCTTCTGAAGTACCTACTTGAGTAGACAGTTTGTTAGCACATGTATGATATGGGTCTGAAAGTAGGGCCTCAACTTTCTTGAAGCATTGATGAGAAAAATGGTGATCTTCTCCATATTTGGGTAACGGGCCTCATTTGGTAGGAAGGCTTAACTCATGTAATAGATAGGCAACTGGTGGTTGCTCTCTTTTCTTATAAGGATGAAATTGATGGTCTCTTTAGATATAGCCAAATAAAACAGTAATGGCTTATTAGATTAGGCTTTAAGATGAGTGAGTCTGTCCTATATGCTTCTTCAGCCCGTGGAAAGCCTCTTCAAACTTATCATTCCATTGGAACTTCTTCCCTCCTTTGAGAATTTTGAAGAAATGAAGACATTTGTCAATAGCTTTTGAGATGAAACGGTTCAAGGTTGTCACCCATCTAGTGAGGCTCTGTACCTCTTTTAGTTTTTGAGGGGATCTTGTCTCTTTCAAGGCTTTAATCTTTTCATTGTTAGCTTCTATACCTTTTTGATTGACCATGTAGCCCATGAACTTTTTGGAGGCGATACTAAACGCGTACTTAAGAGGGTTTAACATCATCATGTACCTCATTAAAATTTAGATACTTGCTTCTAAGTTCCTCACATGGTCTTTTATCTTAAGGCTGTTTACAAGCATATCATGCACGTAGATCTCTATGATTTTGACAATAAGGTCGGCAAATATCCTGTAGACAAACCTTTGGTAGGTGGTTTCAGCATTTTTCAACCTGAAGGGCATCACCTTGTAGCAATAAAGACCTATATCGGTGATTAAAGATGTGTATTTTCATCCGTGAGATACATGAGAATTTGATTATAGCCTAAATAGGCATTCATGAAACTCAACAAATCGTGTCCCACGGTAGAGTCCAAGAGTTGATCAATTCTTGGTAGGGAAAAACTATTATTGGAAGGCCCTTGGTTGAGACTAGAGAAGTCTATTCAAACCTTCTACTTGACATTGTGCTTCTTTACCAAAATCGAATTAGCGATCCACTTTGGATATGTGGCATCTCTAATGAAGCCATTAGTTATCAGTTTCTCCATTTATTCTTTCACAGTCTTGTACCTTTTAGGCTCTTTTGTCTATGCGGGACAACTTTAGGATCAATTTTGAGATTGTGGCAACTAACCTTAGGGTCAATGCTCTTTTGTCCACATGCCTCCATGTAAAGACATCCAATTTTTTGTATAAGAAGACCTTATGCTTCTCTTTGGCTTCTGAAGATAGATCCCTTTCCAATTGTAGTGCTTTGGTGAGATCTTGAGGGTCAATTAAAAAGTTCATTAGTTATTCTACTGGAGCTATTTACGAGTTGGACTTTATGATGTGAAGCTCCAACTCATCATATATAGCTCTTCATTAGGGGCCATCACTTCTTTAGAGGCATCTACCATCTCGATGTCTTCCCCTTGTTCAGGGTTTGTCCTTTTTAGGTGCGTCAAACATTTCGATGTCAAGTAACACAATGTCTATATCATGAGGCTCATCATTCCTTAGTAAATTCAAGTAACATTCCAATGGTAGGCGGACTTATTGTCCTTAGGAAATTTAAGTAACATTCCTTAGGTGATTGGGAGGCAACATGCCATATCTCTTTCAGGATTGGTCTTCTTAATACTCTATGGTAGGTAGACTTATTGTACACCACGAGGAACTCCATGTAATGGAGAGTTACTTGAGGAGGTGAGCCCATTTTTACTATGAGGGTGATCTTGCCCCTTATCGTCAATGGACCTATATAGTGGAGATATCATGGGGGTAAGTCCATGATCCACCAGCATCTTATTAGACGTGGCTTTGAATAAAATGTTAACAGAGCTTCTATTGTCTACCAACATACTGTTCAACCCACTGCATGCTACAACGGTCCTTACTACCATGACATTACAGTAGTGTAGTCCCATTGCATCTTCTTGGGTAATAGTGATGTGTTGTACATTCCTAGCCTCTTGGGGACTATTATTGACTGTATAGCCATTAAAGGATCTTTAGCCTCCCTTGAATATTTTCTTTAGGCATTTTTAGTTACGCTTCCAACATATGGGCCTTCGATGATTGTCTATCTTCCAGATAGGTGTATTATCTATATCCGTTGGGGGGTCTCTTCTTTATCTTTGTCCATTTTTGGGCTTTTTCTATCTTCGTTCTTCTTATGGCGAAGTGGATCTTCTCTAGAAGGTCATCTCGCCTTATCTTGCCTAGGCTATTGGTCATGCCTCGTGGGAGTAGACTCCTTTGTGTGGGACGATCATCTCTCCTAGCTACATCGAGATCAATCCGCATATGTTGTAGTAAGGACATGTACTTATTTGTATCATGGTTGTAGGCTCAATAATAGATGCAATAAGGCCTATTTCTAGGATCATTGCCCCGACATCTATCTCTTTTCCTTGGGTAAGTCGGTTGTCTTGGGGTGCTAAGACAACCTCTTTATAGGTCAATGGAGGTACAACGTTCAAAATGGCTGTAGTGAGGGCTTAGCCCGAAGTGGAAACGATTATATGCCCAACTTATGTCCATTATTGGTTTCCCAAGTGCGATACATGGACTCTTCTTTTCCTTTAGGAGAATGGGAGCTCCATAGTAGTTTTATTGCAATGATTGATCAATTCTTCGTTAATGATTTCACTTCTCATCATCTTTACCAATACATCATAAGTGGTGGGGGTTTTTGTTTCGAACAACCCTTCAGAAGAGGGAGTTCATGTTGAAGCCTCCCCTAAAGGCTAAGAGGGTTTCTCTATAAGTGACTTGATCGCAGTAGGTCATCTAATCGGTGAAGCGGGCTAAGTATCTTTTTAGCATTTCGTCGGCTTGCTGCTCCATGCGTTAGAGGCATTGAGTGGTGGCTTCTCCATCCTTACTAGATAGTTACTTGTTCAAAAATGATTTTTGAGGTCTCGACAATTCCTGATACTAACTCTTGATACTCCCCGTTGATATTTTTCTATATCATATTTCGACTTCTCCACCAAGAGTGGGATGGAAGGTTCTGCATTTAAGTGCTGGTGTTGTACCCCTCAAGTTCATATGAGTCTTATAGTTGTTGAGGTGCTTTGTTGGATCACATTTTCTCTCATACTTTGGAATCTTTAGAGGTACGAAATAACTTGGGATGTAAGCACTCCTCAACTCTTGTGAGAATGGAAGGTTGCCGTCATCATTATCTAGTTCGTAGGACCTATATGGCCCATCTGAATCTTCCTCCTCAGCTTGATATTGTGGTAGTTGTGAGGATCTTGCTTGATTCCTCATGACATCTAATGCCCTTCTCTCGTGCCTATTTCTAGGCTTGGGGGACATCTTGTGGCGTATGACTTTGCATGTGCTTATGTGGCCTTACTATAGGAGGTGGTTAAGGGGACCTATTTTTTGGCATATCAGTGCTAATCATATCAAAGACGCTAGTGGACCTCTAGGGTCTACGCTCTTACTCATATTTAGGAGAAAAATTATCATGTCTATGGTGTAGGTCATTTGCAGGTCGAGGGATGTGTAATTTGTAGATACATCCACTTCTACTTGCCTTTTAGCAATGTTAACATCTTTTGGTGTCTATAAGAACGAGCCCTTTGGCTATGCACTTCTTTCTCATCCTGTTGCAGGAAAATGCCTGGTTAAGGTGCATTTTGGGGCATTTGATAGCCTACTTGTCCTTACATTTGCATGAGGAGTTGCTGTATAGTAGCTTTTTGTTATGTTATATTTCTCATGTTGGTTGCCATTTCTTCCAACTCACCCTACCACCTCGGCTATGCTAATGATTGACATTAATTGGGAGGACCTCTTTTTCAAAGACCTGTCTTGCCCTCCTTGGACGAAAGTCATCATTGCTAGAACTTACAGTGGATGGACGCCTCTTTTCTTCAAAGATGGGGTCTTTTGAGCATATTTTTTCTCTCCAAGTACTCATTTTTTAAAGAATATAAACACCCAATGGCAAAGAACACTTGGGACCTTGTTTCTTTTTAGTGTGGTTTTTCACAGATGATGTCAATTTGATGATCTCGATTTTTACACGAACTCATGGCCAATAGCTCCCGAGTCCTCCCGCGTCCACGTAAGCTTTTGTCATACACACTTGGATAAATCGTAAATCACACGTGACTTTTGAATGTCACAATGTGTAAGCTTTTATAATAGAAGGAAATGAGTAAGAATCGTTAGATGAAGAAACACGAGGCCTTATCCTAGAGGTTGATGTATCTTGTCATAGGAATCAATCGGTCTGTCT
The DNA here is from genome assembly GCA_902829195.1 of Fraxinus dipetala. Taxonomy (NCBI): domain Eukaryota; kingdom Viridiplantae; phylum Streptophyta; class Magnoliopsida; order Lamiales; family Oleaceae; genus Fraxinus; species Fraxinus dipetala. Next base: position 4,895 of record CADEPD010002461.1, on the reverse strand, counting down.
TAGACTTAGGTGCATTTAATGTTATGATAGTTTGCAACCCTAGGCCTAACACAAAGGGGCTAGATTGACGTGTTGACTTGATAGAGTGCCTTCTGCAGTGTGCTATCACATCAACTATAAATGGACGATCTTGAACGAAAGATCCTCTGCAGCGCCTCTACCTGCCTCGCCTCATCTATGATGGCTCGGCCTTTCATATGGGTTCAGCCTCTCCACACGAGTTAGGCCTCCTTCACATGACTATGCTTGAAGTCTCACTAGAAAAGGCGTAATACATATCATAATTTTATCCTCCATTTCTTACCCCAAATACTCCAAATTTTACTCAGTGTGTCCTTTTTAGGTATAAAAATAAGGCAATCCCAATCAAACAGATAAACCGTTACAGAGGCTAATCTATAGCATTTATGTCAATTATTGTCATCAAAAAGAGAAAAGAAATGACCGCTAATTCAACAAACCTTCCAGCATCTTCGGGGCTAAATTCAATATCAATACACCCCAAGCTCCTTGCATGGCCAACCATACTCCTTGCCTTCTCAGTCACCTGCTCTCGTGTCATCCTCAATTTGTATTTCATGTGTATTTCACTGGTAGCAATGAACGTGTGAATCCTGGGCTTCGTGGCGCCCTTCACAGCCTCCCACGCCTTCTCAATATCCCTCTTGTTACACCTAGCCAAACCACATATAACCGGAACATGCACCTCATCACCATCACTGGAATTAACATTTCCGACCTCCCTGGCAATCAATTTCACAGCCTCGAAATCAGCCTCGGAGGAGGCCGGAAATCCTGCCTCAATAACATCCACTCCAAGCCTGGCAAGCATGCGGGCGATATGGAGCTTCTCCTTGGCGGACATGGTGGCGCCGGGAGACTGTTCGCCATCACGCAGTGTGGTATCGAAGATGCGCACATAATTGGGGTCAGGAATATGGTTGGGAATATACTTCGTGCGGAGGATAGGGGAATTTCTGTCATTTAACGAGGCTAGCGGGGGTTTGAAGCACAACGGAGTATGGAACTTATTGGAGAGGAGTGAGGGAATGGGAACGGATATCGACGGCTTGAATGTACAGACCACAGAAGAAGCCGCCATTGATGAAACAACAAAATTGATAGGGATTGCGTGGGGTAGGTGCAGGTTATAAAGAGGTACTTATAGAGGAAGGGACGAGATTGAGAGATGCTCAAGGTGTTCTAGAAAATTGCACGTCAATGAGTAATTAGTTTTTTTATATGTTTATTTAAGGTTGCTTATTGGGATGGATTACTGACTTTGTTTCTCCCCTTCCCCAGATTGACACTGGACATGCAAAAAATATATATAACATATAACGTTAATATTAGGTTAAATTGCATTATACGTCTTTAACTTTGAGTGAAGTCAAGGACCTGTCCCAACTTTTTTGCCCTATTTTTGTCTTCAATCTTTGAGAAATTAGCAAACTCATTCCATACCAACAATATTCATAAAAAGATTTTTAAATTGATGTAAAATGACAATCTTATCTTTTAACTTAAATAAACAAAAGGAAAATAAAGCAACTAGGGGTTTCACTCCATTTTGGTTTCCTAATTTTTATAAGTGTGCGTTGTAGGTTATTCTAATATTTTTGTTGAGTCTCGTAAAATTGTTTATATTTAGACGTCAGGTAATTGTTATTGGAAAACAGGGACTCGCAACACCGTTTACTTGTTGTTAATCATTTTTCGAAAAGAACAACAAAAAAGACTGGAATTTTTCAAATAAAACTCATTGTTTGACTTTTCAATTCAGTCAAATAATTAAATTGTGACATTTTAACGTAGATAGATGATCAATGTCTTTTTTGTGGGGGAAAAATTATAACGCTACACGATAAGATATAAATTCAAGTTCATTTACAGCTACGGGAATTGCAATGAAATTTCTCCCCTATAAATTTTTAAAAAATTAAATTATTAGTGAATTTTGATAAAAGTTGATAAAAAGTGTGATTCAAAAATTATCTCATAAAATATATGGTTGAAAATGAATTTGAAAAATAATAATTAGGACAAAACATTTTCATCATTTGCACTCATTGTACAAATCGTCCCTATATTTCAACTTTAACATTTATACCCTTATTTCAACATTTTCTTGTGTAATTGGTCATTTCGATCTCATTCCATCAATTCCTTCAATCAAACATTGGTAATTAATGCAAAACATCCCTATCATTTGCTTTATTGCAAGAAAAAAAAAGTCCCTATCAACTTAATTGGTGCAAAACATCTCTATCATTTGCCTTTAAACAAATATGGATAACTACTGCCTAATTATAATAAGATCTGAATTTAGATTTTTCTTTTTTTGTTTTTTTTCATTTATGTCTTCATTTCTGCGTTGCTCTCAATTTTAATTTATGTGGGGATTATTGAAAAAAAATGACTTGTTGAACTACTTTTGGCATAATTTTGAATGGTACATATTGTTTATTTTTAAGATCAAAGTTGATTGTGTTCTCCTCTGTGAAAATATCGAAATCATATATTTGTGCCGTCAAAAATGATGCTCAGGTGAATGAGAAATTGAAACTCAAAATTGATGAATTGGAAGAAGTTTTAAGTGTTGGGAGGGAAAACTAATTAAATTTGTCCTATATGGGATGTTTATAATAAGCGTGTTTCACTCATCATATTATTGTTACTCAGTTTTCATATTTCATTTGATTCTTAGAGTTTTAGAACGTTTTCATTTGTGTTTTCGTGTTATTTTATACGTTAGATGAATGATACGAAACTCGGAGAAAATAGTGATTTTGACATGAATAAAAAAAAAAAGTTGATATTGATTAGGTGAAACTTGATGATTGGAGGCTAATTTGAAAGAAATAAGTGAATAACGACGAAAAATTGATAAAATCTAAAGTTTGAGGACTCAACTTCAACATTTCAATAGTTTTTTAAGACCACAAAACAATATTGAAGGTTTATAGGAGTCAATTGGATGCTATTAGAAGTCAAAAAGTAGTGAAATATGATCAAAATATTTCACAAATTAATTTTCAACCACACAAGTATGAACCAAGTTTTTATCTGGCGATTGAGAACTATTTTTTACATAATAAATGTTCAAATTGAAAAATGATATTTGAAGCAAAGTTGTAGGCCTTTGAGCTCTTTTTAATATCAATTCAACTCCAATTCCTTTTGGGACTTGAAGATGTTAAAAATACCAATTAAAAGGCACTTTTTAGAGGAATAATTCAATCGGGCAATCATCAAGAAATCAAAGAAAAATCAAGAATAACATCGCAAAGAAGATTGAACATCTATCGAATTAGTTTTTTAATTCTCATCTCTATGTTTTTTATTTGAATTTGATTATTTCTATAGCTTTCGTCATGAACTAAACATCTAATCTATGGTTTAATGTAACTAAAACTTGAGAATATGTCTTGATGTTATTATAGTTATTTCTTTAAGATTTTTCAATCATGTTTATTTGTGTTATTTATTCATAATGTTTTCAGTTAATTAGCCACTCATTGAATGATTAGATGTTTGTCGATTTTGACACTCGGGAAAGGGAAATTTAGGGGCGATTATGGAATAACACAACTTAGATTTTATACGTTTCGAAAGAAAGTATAGAATGTTTGAATCACGTTCCACATAAGAATCACGACCTTGATAATTTCTAGATTTTAATTCAGAATAGAGATATGGAATTGAAATATAGGAATAATTTTTACTCGACACTCAAGAGAGTGTGTAGAATTAAATTAGTGATCTTGCTTATAAACTTAGAAAAATTGATTAGAAATAATTATACAATTAAGAATCATATTTGATAGTTAGGTGAAATCATAACCCAATGCTTTCTCATCTTGATTATTCTTCTAACTAGCAATTATTTGTTGAATTCGTCACCATATTCATCACGTTAACTAAGTTAAAACCATTGATTCCAAATTGCATTCATCTAGATAAAAAATAAGAGCTACACAATTATAGTACTTGGTAGAAATTAAATATCAATTCCTTTGGATTTGACATCCTAACTTCATTATTAAATTATAAAACTTGACACTATACACTTACAGTATAATTCTGTTATATAAAACGCATAACATTTTATCAAGGCAAATACTACTTTATATATGACTATACTTTGGAAGGGTGTAATCATATATAGTATAGAGATTCTTTCCACGTGTGCACGCATGGAGTGCAAATCACGGGCCGAATTAACTCTTCCAAATTCTATAACTCCTGAAACTCATATAGTTTATGTTTGTGTTAATGGAGAATTCAACATCCGAGTTAATGGTGGCGTCAATAGTTGTAACACATAACTCTTGGCCTATTAATTGTCTATTATAGCTTATTTATACATACGATTTTCCTCCATTCCAAACACGAATTTCTTTTTGCTTCTCCATACAGTTTCCATTTTCTTTCTGCAACAATTTTCTATTTCTTTCCGAAGTCTTGGTGTTCCTATTCTGATTTAAATTTAGTTCGTCACTGTAGAAGTTGAAGTACTTAAACTCTATTGGTTTTCCATTGTATCCTCAAAGATAGATGTTCAAAAGAAACCTCAAGCATATGTGAGTAGTGAATCTATTTTAAGGGCACTGTGTAATATACATGTCTTGGTTTTGCAAATTCGTTATCCCTTTGGCGATTAATATATTCCTTTAATTTTATTTCCTATATTCTTTTTTCTTAATTAATAAAATGTTGTTATATTCTACAATTATTTTATCTAACAATCGGTTGGTTGTGTCTATAGATTGAAGAGGAAGAAGTCGCCATTGATGAAATGAGAATTTAGACCAGTTTGAAATTTTTTTTTTTTTTTCGTAGAATGAGTTTTTGAATAATAATGTTTTGAAGAATGTGTGACTAAAAAGTAGAAA
>CADEPD010002454.1:0-10851 GCA_902829195.1 Fraxinus dipetala | reverse complement strand
TTTTGGTCTATTTAAAATGACATACTGGATTATTAAAAAATTGAAGTTTGAAAGACGTACTCATGTACCCGTGTCTTAAATTTGGACTCTTTTTAGTCATGTTCCCATATCCTACAATTTAGAATATAAAATATCCGACACTTAGATTCGAGCATCATAGACTACATCTAATGAAGTGGATCTTCCATATTAGGTTAGCTGATTGCAAAATGAACTCTTTTAGAGAGAGAGAGAGAGAGAGAGAGAGAGAGAGAGAGAGAGAAGTAAACTCCTGCTGGGATAGGAGTTTTTAAGCTCCTACCAATAATGTAGTTGGGCTGGGGGGAGGGGCAGGATATTGTTTTTTGTCCCCTACCCATTTATCAATATAGAAACGAAGTACTTTTCTAACTTTTTCTGATTAGTTATTTCAATATCTTGTTTCTCCTCCTCATCTTACAATGCAACCGCATGAGCAATAATACTAATTAATTCCAGCATAAAATATCCCAATGATTCAATGAATATATGAAGTAATGCAGAGGCCACTATTGAAAGAACTATTTTTTACACTATACTGACTGCTATCAAAATGTAATAGAAGTACCTTTTCATGTACCTTGATCAGGCTACTTCAAGTCTTGTAATTGTGATGATGTTAGAGACTAATGGGAATGCTAAAGGTCTCAGGAAAATGAGTATTTCCCATTTTGAATTAATTTCTATAAATGAATGTCTGAGGATGAGAAAATCCAAAGGATTCTCGGCTTGTGTCTGAAATCAATCTGAACTTCTTTCGAGAGTTTGACATATTTGCTAATTATAACTCCCAACCATTAATATATGATACCAATGGGACTCATGATGAATGTCAAAAAATTTTGAAATGACATTAACAGGCAGAGACCAGTAATATCGACCAGCACCTAACCCATACAGTACTGGTTAGTTGACAGATTGAATAGCTCCAAGCTAATGAGTAAGGGACAAATTTAAAAAACGATCATCGCTGCTTGTTTATGTTCACACATTACTTTCAGTATAGTATCTTAACATTGCTTTACAATGGAAATCATGAACTCACAGTATTGTTTAGACAATACTACTACAATAACCGATTGATAAAAAGGAGAAAATGGAAAAACTGAACCTTCTATTACGCATAATAATTCCAACAATGACCTATTACACACACTTGAAACATGCTAGATGACTTCGCAGTGGTTCCAGGAGTCAACCTTGAACAGACACCGAAACCAATCCAAGCCATGGTTAATATCCATATTTAAGGAAAAAGTAAAAATGATTAATTAACAAGCAATAACTTAGCATCAAAGCACAAAAACTTATGAAACATTTTCCCGGATATTTATAGGACAGCATACAATAAATGCTCTCAAAATTTGGAATGAGGGTCTGCATGACAGAATCTATTTATTCATTTAACATTTGACATATATATAACCATCCAAGAAACCTGAAGGGGGGTGGGGGGTGCAACTGCTTGTTACCTTCCTCCAAGGAAAGCAGAATTGACCTTTTCTCCAGCTCAACAGCATGCCTGCTGAGCTCAACCGAAGAAAGTGATCGAAGCACTATCCAATTTAAATGAGAAAATCAGTTAAAAAATATATAATAAAAAATAATATCAAAAGCTGCTTTATTAGAACTAAAAGTCATACTCTGAACATAATCATCTTGATCTGATTGATCCACAATTGTTAATAAATTCTGCAATTGACAATATCGCTCTCCCCAGTGCTTAACATTCACTCTCTTTGGATTGTCTAACAAAGAATTGGCAGAATTAACATGAACATAGCTAATATTTGCTGGAGATGAGATATTATTTGACTTTCCATGAGAAGGAGAGAGACGATGTTTTACAGACCAGCCTGATGCAGGAACCGTCAGAATTGATGGAGAATTTGAGATAAAGGTTGCAGGCTCCTTCATCTCGGCATTTTGTTGAGTAGTTCCACCCTGGTCATTAGATTTTCTTCCATGTGGACAGTCAGCATCATTTTGATTGCCACAAGAACTTGTTTTACCTAATTCGGTTTCAGCCTTTCTACGAACATAGACAATATGGCCATTCCCAGAAGTACTTTTGGGAGATTGGTGATCAGGCAATGTTGGCAAACACCGGGGCATGGGTCTTTCAGTGTCAGAAATCTCAGCGTGTTCACCAGTAGGTCGAGGCTCCATCGTAAATAAAGGGTCTCCAATGGATTTTGACTCCACCATTGTATTATAATTCTGTGGGTCCAGAAACGATTTTTCTTTGCAGCTACTGGCACTGATTTGCTAATCATAATTGAGCACAAAAATTTCAACATCATAAATTCATACCTCTCTATACATAGAATCTTTTGTGCAGAACTACCTAAAATTACTCATTCTTTAAGACTAAATCTTAATCTGAACTCAAAATATACTTACTAATATCAAAACAAAAGTTTCCATGTAAGTGAAAATTTATGTTACTGAGAAAAGAGAGAGCAACAAGAGACATAAAGGATGAAAGTTTAAACTGTATTCTCTGTGTAGGTTCCTTCAATATTCAGTTGTTTTAATTGTATTTTTTTATCTTGTCTCTACGTGTGCGTGCCAGGGGGATGGTTATTAGTGTAAGAATGTCTTGAAACTTGATCAACCAAGAGAGTGGTGAAGTCGTTAATCATTTGGCAAGTTTCAAAACAATTACTCTGGCAATGTTCCCAATAACAAGTCTCAAAGACGGATATAAGAAGGTTGCGGTAAGTCGCCAGCCAACCTACAATTAAATCCTTCATATCATTTCCTTGAGCAGTCAATACAAGTTATGCATTTCATCAAACCCCAAGTATAGTGAAGAGTTGGCAAGAATCAGCTAGGGCATATGCATTGAGGGAAACTGTCGTAAAATGAGGATAATTATTGTTTGTATTATTCAGTCAGAAAACAGAGGCCTTTATAGGCTAGTACAAACCTAGGTCAACTAGCTAAAAAGGAAACAAATAATTTACAGATCATACATAGTCTGAATCTGTATTCGCCTCAAGTACTAGTCCTGAAATTCTTCTGTACAGAATTTCTTTTCTTGGATTACCTTTTAGGTAGTGCAACACTCGATAGACTGCTTGTAAGTGCACTTCTTTAGGGTAATGAATGAACTGACCAATGACAAGTGGCATATGCTATATCTGGTCGTGTATGTGAGAGGTAGATAAGTCTTCCCATCAATCTTTGGTATCTATCTTGGTCAACGGTAGTATCTTAACTAGCTTCTCCCAATTTGTTCTTATGATCAAACGGTGTGTCTGCAGGTTTGCATGCCAATTTTCAACAGATCAACCACACACTTCTGTTGTGAAATAAAAATACCATTCCTTGAGTGTGCCACTTCAATTCCTAGAAAGTATTTCAATCTTCCCAATTCTTTTATCTCAAATTTGTCTACCAACTTTTGCCTTAGAATTTGTTTCTCACGGTCATCATTCCCTAGCAACACTATGTCATCAACATATGCTAAAAGGGCCGTAACTCCCCCAAGTGTTTAATGAATAGTGTGTGATCTCCTTGACCTTGTTTGTACCCATTAGATAGCAATAACTTCGTGAATCTTCCAAACCAAGCTCTTGGTGACTGTCTAAGGCCATAAAATGCTTTTTTCAGCTCGCACACTTTGTTGTTTTCTAATTTTCCTAAAAATCCCGATTGAACTTCGATGTAGATCTCTTCTTCCAAATCACCATGAAGAAAAGCATTTTTCACATCAAATTATTGCAGATCCCAATTAAAGTCAGCTGCCAACGACATTAATACCTTCACCATATTCATCTTAGCAATGGGGGAAAAAGTTTCTTAATAATCCACTCTATAAATACGAGTGTACCCCTTAGCTACCAATCTAGCTTTATACCTCTCAAGAGAACCATCAACCTTATACTTCATCGTGAACACCCACTTGCATCCCACATTCTTCCATTTCGAAAAATCAACTAGCTCCCATGTCTTGTTTTTCTCTTAGGCTTCCATCTCTATTCTCATTGCATTTTTCCACTTTTCAGTAGACAATGCCTTAGATAAGGTGTTGAGAGTGGGAATAATCGTTAGGGTTATGAGGAAACTTTTGTGGGATGTAGAAAATTTATCAAATGAGATGAACTTAGCTATCGGGTAAAGTGGATGCTTGGTACATTCTCTGGTTCCTTTTCTAGAAGCAATAAAGTAGGTCATGATCATTGGTTGAAGGTTCGGAGATTGATTTCTCAATATGAAGAGTAGGAGTTGTGGTTACCTCATTCCAAAAGTTAAGTCAGACTCTTGTACTTGTACTTGCACAGGTTCGGGTAATAAGCTTTCCCTTCTTGTGTACTGTAATGTCCCGAAATTTATAGAATAAATTTACTTGTTTTATTTGTAATATTTTATATTCTAGCAAAAAAATGTAGACTAAAGTGATATAGGTTTTAATTCAATTTTATTTGGGTTAAACTTTTGGTCTTCAAATAGAGCTAGAATAAGTATATTATTTTGGGGTCATTAGGTAGCCCGAATTAAATGATGTTTGTTGGGATCAAGAGAATGCAAGATTTTGTAAGTTTAGCCCAAGTTATTTCAGTTCAAAGAAAAGGTATTTAATATGTATTTTATTACGTAATAATATATCTTTTAAGGATAATTAGTAAAGAGAGATGATATTTTCTTTAATCATGTTTTTCTTTAATTTGAGAAGATTAAGTACATCCAACCAGTTCCCCATTTGAAATCCAATATAACAAATCTATTTGATGAACACGTGCATTATATGTGTTTATTTTTTTTATCAAATCTATTTATTTTTATTTTGTCATTTGGATTAAATATTTAAATATTAATAGGGTAATGATAAATATGTTAATATTGTATTCGTTGGATAGCTCGTAATTAATTATGTAAATTAGGCTCGAGAAAAAGTCGTTTCGGATGGGTTAGCTCCAAGATATTGCAGTTTGAAGAAATCGTTAAAAATTAGTTTTTCTAACTTAATTGCTATCACATGTAGATGAACAAGATGTTTTCTTTATTTAATTTAATTGCTTTGACTTTAGAGTTATTGGATGGTTGCCAAAATGTTTTGGGTTAGAGTTAGTAGAATGAGATAATGATATAGTACAATCTTTACAAATCCTTTTAGCATGGTACCCATGATTTGATTCTATTAAATCAATATCTGTTTAAAGTAGAACTTATCACCTACCCTAACCTACACCTATAAATAGAGGCATGACGGTAGCTTTTACACCACACAAATCAAATAAGTATACACAAATTCACGGTGGCAGAGGGATCTTTGGAAGAGACTTTGGAACGTGAATTCATTCTTGAATCAAAAATTCGTCTGATCTAACGAGGTAGGATACCATGTGCAAGTTGATTTTTTCCTTACAATATTATAATTATTTTTACATGATTTATTTCATAAAATGCTAATTGACCTGCGGGTCTCAATGAAACGAAATGTGAGACTTCCTTCAGGTTTTCTCAAATGTTGCACAGAAATGTGTTAGAGTATTCGATTGATCACTGAATGCTCTTGATGAAATGGTGGTATGGAATATTATAAATTTATGTTTAAAAAGTTATTATATTGTTTTGGACGCACATATCATATTGGGTTTAAAATACTCATTCTTTCAAAATTTTAACTTTTCAGGTTAGATCGGTTCAACGTAAATGGTGGCTAAATGGTGCGCGGGTTGCCAAGTAAAACATTTTCAAGGAAACCATCAGTAATATTTTTTTATGTTTAGAGATAAGCATTTCTCAAATTTCTATTGAACGCTTAAAGTTTCTGATTTAATGTTTTGGAATGATTTAATTGGCTGTTATGAAATGTTAAATTTTATTAAAGTTTATATCTTCAATTAAAAATTTCCGCTTTATGTATAATTGTGAAATGATGTCGGTAACACCTCAAAATTTAAGATAATAAAATTTTGGGGCCTTACAGTTTTTTGTAACGACCCTACCTTGCACTGGAACCGTTATCTTATCATACGTACTGTCCGCTTTGGGAGGGCCTAGGCTCATCTTACCCTCATGGCTTTCTAACGCGTCCCCTAGGATTCGAACCCAAGACCTCCATTATATGATAGACTTAAGTTAAATTCTGGTACCAATTTCGTTATCATATCATACGTACTGTCCGCTTTGGAAGGGCCTAGGCCCATCTTACCCCTCACTGCTTTCTGACGCGTTCCCCAGGATTCGAACCCAAGACCTCCATTATATGGGCCTAGGCCCTCCCAAAGAGGACAGTACGTATAATACGACAACGACTCCGGCGCAAGGTCGGGTCGTTACAAGTACACTTGCAACGGTCAAACGTTATCAGAAATAATGTTGTCTTCAACCACAATTTCACTAGTTGGGTTAGGCATAGATCTAGAATTATGAACCGGGGAAGATCATCGGAATCGATGATGATGACAACTCTGGCAAAAATAAATCACTAACCTTATCTTCGAGAAATGAGATCTCCCCTTGAAGATAAGGAGCGGAGAAATAGGGATGATTCTCGGCAAAGGCAGCATCTATGGAAACATAGAATTTTCTGGTTGAAGGATGATAACAGTTGTAACCTTTTGACTTGAGGAATACCCTATGAAGATGCACTTGAGTGCCCTTGGGAAGGAGGGGGAAAAGAGAGAAGAAGAAGGAGATAACAAAGAGAAATTAGGGAAGAATTATATTAATTTTTATTCATTCAAAGTTGTCCTGATTACATCGCATAGTCCCTTTTATATAGGGTTTTAATTTTAAATGACCATATTCTAAGTAAAAAAATATTGTAAAAGCTAATAATTCAAATCATAATAATGTTTCCTAAAATACGATTGAAAACTAAATAAATAAAATCCCATATAATACTCCATCAATGGTAATACATGATGACTCATGAATAGTGCCTTCTTTCTAGACAATAAGGAGATAAAACCTGATTGAAGTAATCTCTTGCATTATATGACCTAATTTTCTTGATTTTGACCCCAAATTGATTTTGGATCATATTATAGAAGTTAGGGAACACATTACTCAAATCAAATTCGGATTTAAGCAAGAAAATCCATGAAACCCAAGTACATCATGAATAAACAAAACAAACCACCGTGTGCACCAGGAACATTAGGAGTAGTGAAAGGACCCCATACATCAGTATGAACCACATAAAGAGGAATAGTACTTTTATTGCTTATTGGAAAAGACATACATTTGTGTTCTACAAGTTCGCATACATCACAGTAAAAGCTATCAATGACTAATCTTGAAACAAAGAAGGAAACATTAATTTTAAAACTTGGAAAGAAGGGTGTCCAAGATTGAGATGGTGAAGCCAAATCTTGGTTTTTTAGTTGAAAGAGTTTCGGAAAGGAATGACAGAGGTACGATAGTCTTGATAATACTTGGGCTGCTTTGTGTATTAAGATAGTAGAGATGAGCCTTCTCCTTCGCATGTCCAATCGTCTTCCCCGAATCCCAATCCTGAAATGTACAATAAGTAGGATAAATCACAACATTATATTTCATGTCATGAGTGAGTTTATTATTTATCGAAGGTTGGTCGACAATTTTGGAACATGGAGGGCAATTTTAAGGGTAAGAAAGGGGTTGAGTTGTATGTCTCCTAAACCGGCTACAGTGGTCAATGAACCATCAGCCGTTGCAATTTTCTATTACTTGGTGATGAGGACATCCATCAAGATTTATTTTCTACTGTGGATTTTTTTTATTTATTATTTATGTTTTCTATTATTGGACTTGTATTATTGGGTTGGACTAAGCCCTTCTTTAGTAGGGTTACTATTTATATGGTTTTGCATTGTAATTGAGACACTTGATGATTAAATAAAATAATTTGGGGTGGTTGCCGAAGTTTCCTCCTTTCCCCTATTCTTCTTCTCTTTCTGTTGTCTTCTTCTGCTATTCCTGTTGTTCCTCATTCTCCATTAATGGATTTAATTGGTCCTGCATCAAATTTGATATCAGAGCCAAAAGCTTGGAAAATACTTCAGTTATAATCTAGAAATTTTTCCGTCTCCTTCTCCAGAACCCCACACCTCGCTATGTCTGTCATTGTGAATCATTGATCAGTTTCTCCAAAATCTTGGAACAACGCAAAAGAAAGAATTTGTTGTAGCAGCTATTTTTATTTTCCCAGTTTTCCTTGGTGAAAAAAAAAAAGAGTGAAAAAAAAGAGAAAATATTTCTTTATCATCGAGTCCTATTGTTGCACGATGCTCTTCAAATTTTGTTATATGTTATTATTCAATGTTGATCCTTTTATCTAGATAACATCCCAATCCACTCTCAAATAAATCCCGTTTCCAGATGGCCCTCTTCTCCAAAATTCAGCCCATATACATTCATTACAATCCAAATACCCAATAGCCCACTGTCAATACTAAAACTATTGGTCCAAATTAGTCCTAAGCCCAGTTAATCTCAACGCCTAACACCTAAGTAATCCATTTAACCCCCAATCCTCCAGCCCACTTATATCTTTCTCCCAGCCTACTTATTCTCAGTACATTACACAGATACTATCCTATTAATTTCACGAGGCCCAATTAATCTCAACACCACCACCCGTCGCATTCATCTCCTCACTCATCGGCATCTGCAAATCTCAAATCGCCGACGACCCATTCACACATGACCCAGTGCCAGCGCCGGCAACCCCAAATTGCTGGCATCACACATGATCAACGCCAGCCCTTCACCGCAACACCTTTCAACTGTAGCTGTCGACATCACCCTTTATTCACTATTCGCCGGCTGCTCCTAAACAGATGACCCAAGTAGTTAATTTTTCTCCTTCACTTCACATCATCCACCAATTGCTAAGTCCCCACTCCAACCGCCACCATTAACCCAAATTTGTTGCTGTGAAACCCATCAAAACCCACTGATTTGATCCCAATACAAGTCAGCCCGCAACAAACCACAAAACACATTATTCATTCGCCCCAACCCAAACCAATTACACATAACAAACCGTTGATTTTCACACAAAACCAATCAGCCAACAACAAATCACAACATCACGGCCGGTCCCACCAGAACAGTCAAATCACATCCGAACGCAGTCCAACCGCTCGCATCTGCCATCATTGTCGTCCAAACTCAATCTCTACTCACACCATCACTGCAGCGGAGGGACAATCCTCACAAAATCACGGCACTGCTGCTTTCCCAGACGCAATTGGAGTGGATTCCGAAGCTGGAGACATTTCTCACGAGGGATAGGACACAAGCATATCTGAGACACACATTAGCAATTTAGGCAACTGACAACAAGAAGTCACTGTTCTCTTTTTATCATTGGTTGATATTACTATTTCATTTTAAACGTTCATCATTTTGATTCTCTATGTTGTTGTGACCCTAAAAACTATAGCCTTAAACCCAATTTGACTAGTTATTTGGATCGTTGCTTTATTGCTTTATACATCCACAATACTAGCTTGCCATATTTGGACTTGCGTAATCCCAAATTTTGTTTAAAAAAAATTCAAAATTCAAATTGCTATTTTTTAATTATTGGCACTTGTTTATTGATCTCACTTGCACTTCATTTAGCTAGTGTTGCATTGCATGTAATTGCGTAGTGGTTGTATTATCACCTCCAGTTTCAATACCCTGACCATGGACCCTTCTCAATTTGATACTCTTACCCGACAATTAGCATAGCTTGTCACTAACCAACAGCAGTTGCAGACGCAGTTAGCGGCTGTCCAAATTGAGATAGCTGCTACTCGTGAAGAGAATAGAGACCTAACTGCTAGGTTGGACACCTTTGAGCATATCTCACATTTGATTGAAGCTGAAAACTTTGAAGCGTCCAAGTAATACATATTGTTGTGGACGATAACATATTAGACGTAACCGTAGGGATGGACATCAAGTTCGTAAACGGGTGCGGGAACATCACCGTCATGATACTCGAGTCTCCTCCTCGCCACGAGGAGCGGTTCTTTAGAAACATTAAATTGGATGCCCTGACCTTTGATGGTTGCTTAGACCCCTAGATTATTTACTCAATAGGTTAGAGATATGGATCATTTCTTTGGCTGATATGGGGTCCCAAAAGACCGAAGAGTTCAATTTGCTAGTCTGAAATTAACTGGCACTGCTCAACTCTTTAGGAAGAGTGTTGAGGAGCTCCTTGAGAGACACCGTGCTTCCCTGTTAAGAGTTGGGATGAAATAAAGAGTCGACTTCAAGAGAATTATTTACCTCAATCATATAAGGGTAATTTGGTAGATCAATAGAATGCTCTTACGCAAGGCAATGGCGTACTCAGTTTGATTCCGAATGAGATGTCAGGTCATGGAGGATAAAGCCATGACTTTAAGTAGGTTTCGGCAAGGCGTCAGAGATGATCCTAAATGTGAGCTTGTCCTTCGGGGGTGTTACTACTCTTGACCATGTTTATTCTTTCGTCCGATACTATGAGTTAGCTACTAGGGTTTCGTATAGAAGTCATGGTGACAACCGTGCCCCCATCTCTTCAGCGCCCTCTCCTTCTCCTAAATCTATCCTAGAGCCTTCCCCATCTAAGGTTCCTCTTGTAGAAGAAAATAAAGGTAAAGGTCATAAAGTTCCAAGGACGTCCTCCCGCTTGCAATGCTTTAACTGTAAGGATTTCCGTCACATTCTCTAACGGTCCTAGTAGAGCCCTAGTTATGGAGGAACGTGAGGGTGCAGTGAATTAACCGTTAGAGGATCAAGTTTATGAGCCTAAGTTTGAAGAGTTTGACGACTTGGATGATAATGAGGATACCTTCTTAGGTTGTATTCGAACCCTCCCCGTTGGTCCGGCATCTGGACCCTTTATTCCAGGCA
>CADEPD010002453.1:0-14698 GCA_902829195.1 Fraxinus dipetala | reverse complement strand
AAGGAAAAATAATTGATGTGATAGAAAATATTATTTTATTGAAGAATGTGTGGTTGAAAATGAGTAGAAGAATGAGAATGAAAAAAATAATGTAGATCAAACATTGCTTAAGCAATTGAAGAAGCACTGAATACTTGATTTTGATGGGGCTTCTGTGGGTTCAAGTCGTCGTGCATATCCATGGACCATGGAAGCGTCAGAATCATTTAAATGAGCAGGAATGATAAATTAGATCAAAATCAGATTTTTAGTGAATTTTTATAAAAGTTGATGGAATGTATAGTTGAAATGTGTGGTTATAATTAATTGTTGACTTAGACTTATATTTTAATCTAATTTATAAGCATCTTATTTATACGTTTGTTGGCAATCAAAGCTTTTCCTTGATAATATGCATTGTAATAATGATGACTAGTTGTATGCATTGTAATAATGCTGACTAGTTGTAGTTACAGTAATACTACGTGTATTAGCTAAAAATGCAAGAGTATTGGCATCTATTATTCAATCAGTTAAGAAACATCATCAACACTGTGGCTTTTGTTGCCAGTTCACTTTTATGTCCAGACTCAGTTGACAAGTACAACTTCAAAGCCATGGATGCATCTGATGTTGGTGTTTGTTCTGCAGGGCCAATAGAATCTTGACAGAAATGAGGAGTACATTTGGTGTGAATGATTGTCGTTTAATATGTATAAACTCTTCTGCTGATGGGTTTGGAGAACATCAAGAAAACCTTTGGGCATACTATGTAAGCCAATTTTCAAAACTGATA
The DNA here is from genome assembly GCA_902829195.1 of Fraxinus dipetala. NCBI lineage: Eukaryota > Viridiplantae > Streptophyta > Magnoliopsida > Lamiales > Oleaceae > Fraxinus > Fraxinus dipetala. Next base: position 13,923 of record CADEPD010002453.1, on the reverse strand, counting down.
TTTGTCTTGGCCTCCTTCCACTTTTCATTTTCAACTTCTGCTTGTTACAGAAAAATAGTGCTTCTCATAACCAGCAGCAGGGTTGCTTCCTTAATGTAGATGATATAGATGAGGTAATTTCTTCCTGCCATTAATAGCTTGCTTGCTAGGACATTTTGAGGATTGTAGGCCCATTATTTTGCTTATCAATTTATCTTTGAAATGAGAAATATCAGCAATTTTCTTAAACTGTACAGTTGAGGAATGCAATGCAAGATCTGTCATCTAAACACATCATTCCTCACATGGAGCTAAAAATCCGCATACTGAATCAGCAGGTTTTATTCAAACTTCTGATCCATTTACAATGAGCTTGCACTTTTAAAGTCGGTAGTTTCGAATTATTGTTCACTGTCTCTTCTTTTCTTCTACTCGCTCAAACTTCGCTCTTGCATGTGTGCCCCTCAGAAGAGCACTCTAATGTCTATTTCACCAGGTTTCTGCGACAAGGAAAGGTTTGAGAAACCAAATAAAAAACTTATGGTGGAGAAAAGGGAAAGAAGATGGACCAGACTATCCCAGTGGACCAACGTATGATTGTAGACTTAGTTTTCATAATGAATTTGTTCTTTCCATTTTTTCTTCGCCAATTAACTTGGTTTGTATAACCTCTGCTGAAGGTACACTTTTAGCTCCATTGAATCTCAAATAAGACTTTTGGGTGACTATGCTTTCATGTTACGAGATTATGAACTTGCACTGTCAAACTATCGACTGATTTCTACGGATTTCAAGCTTGATAAAGCATGGAAACACTATGCTGGTGTTCAGGTGCTTCTTTTTCTTTTTTCCCTTAGACCGGTTTTGTGTATATTGATTTATATGTGTCGTGCTGGATTTTGGTTGAAAATACTACTATACTATGTCTCCCCACCATCCCACCTTTCCATCTACAGTTAGAGGCTTTCTGCTTAAACTGTCTTCTTTTTGTTGATTACTTGGTCTGGTGGTGCATGGTTGATGATTCAAAGGTGGTAAATCAATTGAGTTTCTAGAATCTGTTGCTCTTGTCCCTCGGTTTATGGTATTTGTTTGATTAGACATTCTTGCAACCCTTATGTCCTCCATTAGATCTACTTTGGCCGCATAAGAGAGTAAAGTGGCTTTAGCTGGAAATATCTAATCATTTGAAAGAGAAGGCTGTCTCGCTATCTCATTCAAGAGAAACTAATAAATGCACAAATATGTTGATGCTTATGTAGGATGATCGTATAATAGGATGCATTTGCTAGATAGATCATTTTTAACTTATCTGTTCCAAGTTGATTAATTATACTGAATCATGAGTACACTATCTTGGGTTGTGAATTTATTAACACGTGGGATAAATTTATATAAAATATATCAGAATAAAGCTACTTTACGCTTCAATTCAATTCTTATTCCAGCATATGGTTCAACTTTTGCTTTTTAGTTTTTTTTTGCAACTTGAATATGTTGTAGACATATAGTCATTTGGATTGCAAGGGCGCACATAAAAATTCAGATACAGTCGATTTATGTAATTTTATAAGAAATAGATCTGGTTATAGACTTATAGTTATAGGTCTATTTCTGTAAATAGTCTTCATGTTATGAACCATAACTAATAAATAAAAAGAATGAAGATTTAAATATTAGGGTGTGTTTGAGCCACATTATTTTGAAAGAATGTATTTTGGAATAGTAGATTGATTGAGAATATGTGGTTGAAAAAGAAAGAAAAGTTATTGATGTGATGGAAAATATTATTTTATTGAAGAATGTGTGGTTGAAAATGAGAATGAAAAAACAATGTGGATCAAACAGGGGCTTAGAGTAAAACAATTATATCAAATCTTTATCAACTTTTATTAGGGATCCAGATGACTTCTTCCCCACCAACAATTTAAATAGTCAAAGATACTCCACGCGACGATTTACTTTAGAAGTCTAAAGATACTCCATAGAGTGAGGTATTATCTCATTTATTCTTAATGCTTCTGTTTCTTGTTCACCTAGAAATGGTAGAAATTCGCTGCGACATGTAAAATAAAGTGTTTACTTTCACATATTTTATAAAACCATTCTCCAGAATATCTTTCTTAATTAAATCCTGTATTAACTGAACACTGTTCAGATTTACTTTCTAGAAACAAGTTTCATTGGTTTAATATGGGTGAGGGCTGTTTTAGTAGCCTGTACAGGAATATCTCAATTTCTTTATTTCAGGAGGTGTCAAATAGAAATATTACTTCCTTCACTTGTGATTTTTAACCATTGGGAGTGACTGTATGCTTTAAGCCTTAAAACTTGTAAATTTCTTCTTTCTGTGCATTTTATTAATAATTATATGGTTTTCCAGGAGATGATGGGATTGACATACTTCATGTTGGATCAGTCAAGAAAGGATGCTGAGTACTGCATGGAAAATGCATTTAGCACTTATATGGTATGTGTAACCCTTACTTGCCAGATTTGAATACTTCATGTTTTATGTGTGTCTGAAATCTATTATCATCTCGTTCTCCTACACCAAAAGTGAAAACATATCATCTGAGAAAACATTATTTTTAATTGTTTAACATCAATTGTAATTCTTATTGTTGCCTCCTTATGCCAAAAAAGGTATTGTCGAATCTGATTACTGCTATTATTCCAGATTCCCTTTTTACCTTCCAAGGTGTATTTCTTAATTCAAGATCCTTCTAACTGGAATAAAAAAAATTAGTAGATCTTAGGAGCTTAATGAACCATCTCCCTTCATGACCGAAATGTGACAAGATGAAAGGAAAACCCATGGACTGACATCATCATCTCGACTCTTCTGACAAAGGCCTTAAAAACTGTTAAAGGGGTAGCATGTTATGGGAAAAAAATATCAGGGGAGGTTTGTGTAACTTTTGGAAGTGCAGTTATAATATGTGGCTTAAATATGGATTTAATCATTCCTATAGACAACAGGATTTCTGTAGCCATAAAAAATAATGTGGATTTAACTTTGTAGAGTCGAGTCGAATTGAGTTGTGAAAAAATTGAGGCAGGGTGAATATTTGAATAGTTGAAGTTTTCGAGTCTCCTCTTCAGTAGCTCAGAGATGATATTTCTAGAATCAAACTCAGTGGTTTGCTTACTACATAAAAAAGAATCAAGTCCAAGTTAGACATTGTTGACAGGATGTATTATGCTTGCCGGGTCCTCTTCTTCGAGAGAAGTTTTGGATAAAAATTGGGTATTGGAATAAAAAATAAGCTACTAACTATTAAACATTTGAGAGATAATTGGCAACCTGTCTCAGTAGTATTAGGTGACAAGATACTGCTGTTGAATGTTATTGAGGTCAAACTGCTTTATGATCTTAATTAGTCAAAGGTTTAGGTGCTTGATCTCTTTTTTCAGTCCAGCCTCTCTAAGATTTTGCTCGACCTCTTATGGTACATTGAAGTTTTTGTTAGTATTACTACTCAAAACTGTGTTTGTAAAAATTACGTTTCTACAGTGTGTTTCCATTGGCTTTGAATTCATTGACAATTTGTTGATTATTAAATCAATGTACTTTCAGAAAATCGGATCATCTGGTTTGCAAAATGCTACACGGTGTGGTCTTTGGTGGGGAGAAATGTTAAAGGCTAGGGATCAGTATAAAGATGCTGCTGGTGTTTATTTCCGTATTCCTGGTGAGGTAATGCCCATAACTTTGACAACAGTACTGATGGGAAATCGTCATATTCTGCTCTGAAATTTATCCTTGTTAGGAACCCCTGCATTCGGCTGTGATGCTTGAGCAAGCATCTTACTGTTATTTGTTTTCCTCGCCACCCATGTTACGCAAGTATGGGTTTCATCTTGTTCTTTCTGGTGATCTCTACAAGAAATGTGATCAGGTTGGTTATTGTGTAATATGAAAATTATACATGCATGTAAACAATGAAACTTCAAGAATGCTTTACCATGCCTTCTATCAGATAAAACATGCAATTAGAACATATAGAGGCGCTCTTTCTGTCTTCAACGGCACTGCATGGAACCGCATCAGGGATCATATTCATTTTCACATTGGAAAGTGAGTTTCAGAAAACTGGACAATTTGGTATTGGGAGAAATTATTGGTTTTGACAGCATCAATATGTAACTATGTGGTACTAATCTCACAATTGATTCAGGTGGTATGCATTTCTTGGAATTTCTGATGAGGCTATTAAACATATGTTAGAAGTCCTGGCCTGTGGTCATCAATCGAAGACGACTCAGGAGTTGTTTCTAAGGGACTTTTTTCAAATTGTTCAGGTTGTTGCTGATTCCAAGTTTGTTTTCTTTTCTTTATCACGTTCCTTTCCTTTTCTCCCCAACTGTAGCCTTTTTCCCCCATGACCTGGAAAAGGGGAACTAGTAGCAATTATCTCAAGAGTAGAATTGAAATATTATCATCTTCCTTTCTTGAAATTCAATATTTGAATATGAGGATATGATTGAAAATTATCCAGGTGTTTAACTACACTGAGTTTGTTGTTTGGACGGACAACCTTGTGTGCATGTGCATCTTTGGTTTCCATTATGATAACAGTAGAAACTGGAACACATTATTGATACGTCAAATTAGCTTTTTAACTGATGAATTTTAACATGCCTCCCCCCCCCCGGTGTACTCGAGATTTAGGCAGTTTTATGATTTAGGATCACATTTGCATTGCACTAATGCTGCCCAAACACCAGTGGTATCTGTTTTTGACTTAGTTCATTTGGATTGTGTAGAAAACAGGGAAAACATTCGAGGTGTCAAAACTTCAGCTGCCCATGATCAACATTTCTTCATTCCGAGTTGTTTTTGAAGATCATCGAACTTATGCTTCATCTTCAGCCGTAAGTTGATAAGGGTTTTTCTTTTCTGTCTTATTAGCCAATGGTTGGTTGATTTATCTCTTTATTATTATATTTATGTAGATAGGCAGAAAATAAAATTTCATAAATATCGAATTTTACAATTAGGCTGCAAGGCATAGATCCCAGCATTACCTTGTTTGCACTTCTGCAAATAACTATTATATTCATATTTCCTTTCACCACTTCCTAAACTTCAGGCCAGTGTTAGAGAAAATTTGTGGTCTTCTTTGGAAGAGGACATGGTTCCATCCGTTATGAAGACTAACTGGCTGGAGCAACCAAAGATTTTACCCAAAAAGTACAGAGAATCAAATGTTTGTATTGCTGGAGGTATGAAGGTGATATTATTTTTCTAGTTTCAAAGTTGGAAGCATTGTCATGTGTTTTGGCCGTACTTCTCCCATTATTAATGGTTCCAGGCTCAATGGGTTGCTGTCTACTAAAGCTTTTTTACTTTCTTATCACTAATCGAAGATGATCATGAAATTTATGAATTGCATCTGAGTCATTTAATACTGGATTAGTAAAGTGTAATTTATTATCTTCACAGTTGTTCATTCTGCAAATTAAATAATAATGATCAAATATGCCATGCTTTTGAGAAGGCAAAATAGTCCAAAGTGGTTTAGAATTAATCTTTATGAGCTTACGTGGTAAAATTGGTCCACATGATTGGCAAGGCAAACCAGTACATGGGAGTTGGTGTGGCAGTTTTGGATGGGTGGAATACACAATTTTAGAATTGTCTTCAAAATTTTATGTACAGAAGGAAGACAAACTCAATGATAATTAAATTGGTTTTTGAATCTGGAAAAGAAATCTCCATATTTATGATGGATTTCAGAAAAAGGAAAGACTTTGGAATAGGCCCTTTTTATATTTTGATAGTCATAGAACCTTTTCAGTGCACTTGGTATAGCTATATGAGCCATGTGTACGCAAATTTACTTGCCCTATCATTAATGGGATTAAAGATGTAACAGATTTCTATTTTACCATTCCTCTTACTGGATCAGCCAGCGAAAGCAGACTTTCTTATTCCCCATCCATAACTGATCCTATGTTTTAGAGGCAGTGAGTTCGCATATATTATATATAGGTGGCTAGTGAAAATTTATGATACGCACAGAACGGCAAGGTGGTAATATTTCACTGGAGTAATCTATTTTTTGTATTGCATCAAAATTGTTTCTTCAATTGTGTGTTTTTATAGCAAAATCCTCTTTCCAGAATATTGGGGATTGGAAATCGTGATCTTTTTCCAATTGTTATTTGTATTCTTAGTTAACTTGAAGATACATTTTTTTCCATGCTTCTTGCAGAGGCAATCAAGGTGAACGTTGGTTTTAGAAACCCTCTTCAAATTCCTATTTCCATCTCGAATGTTTCCCTAATATGCAAGCATTATGCCAGTTCTGATGAAAAAGATTCTGGTAAATCCATACGATGCCTGTTAATGTTCATTGTATATATTTTTACAAATCAAATCCATCCTTTCTCCTGTAGCTCGTGTTCATACATATTTCAGCTATCATGTATGGATATTTTGACATTCATTTCAAAAATTAAATTGATATCCATTTCAAGTGCAACTTTGGTGATCTTTGTTTTCAATGATGTAGATGCAAGTAGCTCAATTATTGATCATCACAATGATGAAGAGTCAAGTAAATTATCTGTTAGCAGGTGCATTAGCGATTCTTCCAGGTTGCACTGCGTTGTTTTTTATTTCATTTGCTGATACCTTGACTTTTTAAATTGTAATTGTAAATTACTTCGGCTTTATGATACAGGGACTTCAGTGTAGACACATCTTCGTTAAATTTATCAGAAATTGAAATTACCTTGGAAGGAGGTGAAACAACTGTGGTGAGTTTTTGCGTGAAAATGTGGGCCAAATTTACTAGTATCTTGTAGATATATTTGTATGCAGATATTGAACTTTGAAGATGAACGGTACAATCTAGTGGACTTTGATGAGGAATTATTTTTCTTGCTTCTTTATACAGAGTGACTACAAGTTGGTCTAAAATTGTCTTGTTTTAATGTGTGATTTTAGATCAAATATGTCTGGAATTACCTTTGATTTTATTTTTAGCTCCTATTTTTGACAGTATTGGATTTTATTTTTAGATCCTATTCATTTCATGATAAATGTCTAATTTGAAGCATGTTGTGAAAGTGGCACCCTTGATAGACTAAGCTATGCTGTACATAAGTGATGGCTGTATCACCCGCATATTATCATAGAAATAGGGATGTCAAAAAAAATTCGTTCAACAATACCAGTGGGCCCCGCCTGCCCCGAATAGGGCGAGGATTAGCCGCCTAATCGGGTAAACGAGGCAATGATCATTGTCTTGAATGGGGTACGGGAAACATAGTACCCATCTCGCTACCCGTCCCATTTAAAGTTAATTTCAAATTTAAGTTATTTTATCAAATAAAAATAAAAGATTTATCATCATTTTTAAAGAGGCATACATTATTCTTAACAAACTGGGAAAAAAGATAATAATATTTACTAACTAAAGACAAAAAAAAAGTGGAAAATAAAATAAATAAAAAGTGAAAATAAATAAACGGGATGATAAATGGGGCAGGGGACAGCCCGTCCCGCTTTAATCGGATATAGGGACGGGACAAGGTAACAAAAATATCCGACGGTATAGGGGTAGGAATGGCCGACCCGTCCCATACCTGTTGCCGTCCCATACCTGTTGAACCACTAGCAATTTAAGTCCCCGTTTGGTGGATGTTATTTTGAATATTAATTTTTTTGAGAATGTGTGGTTAAAAAGTGGGAAAAGTTTTGGGTTTACATGCAAAATATTTTATTACGTGAATGTGTGGTTGAAAATGAGTATGCGAATTAAAGAGTTTGTTTTAAAGGGAGACAAATAGGGGCTAAATTTACATCTAACATTTCAAATATTAATTTGATCAGGACTTTTCAAATATCATTTATATGTTGAAGTTTTATGGTTGTGGATATCAAAGAAAGATAGGTTGATATATTTTTATTGAAGTGAGCTTTTAAGGATAATAAAGAACTTTACCAGGTTAAAAGGAGAAAAATTTAAATTGAATTATTTTTCAATGAATCTCACCTCTTGAACTAGTGTGAGTCAAAACAAGTAAATCTCTCTAGCCTAACCCCTCGCCGACTTGCACAAACACAATCACACTCCCAGCTATATCTAAAATGTTTTTTTGGTTGCTGAGGGATTAGGAGTTGAGCGATGTAACATTGGCATTTTTTTCTCTATATATCTGATTGCATGTCAATTTTCATTCTTAATTTGGCCTGTGACATTATTATTGCATCCATCTTCTCAGTTTTATACATACTTAGCATGCCTTAAAAATGAGGTGCTCCACTGTAGCACTTGCTATATTTTATGGCACCTCCCTAACTATCCTCTTTACCCCTCTCTTTTCCTTTAAAAATTTTCAGGTTCAGTTAACAGTTACTCCCAGAATAGAAGGTACCCTTAAAATAGTTGGTGTGAGGTGGAAACTCTCAGGTTTGGTGGTTGGAGTTTGCAATTTTGATTCAGACATGATAAGAAAGAAAGTTGCGAAAGGAAGAAGGAAGTCAAAGAAGTCTATGAAAGATAATCTGAAGTTCTTGGTGATAAAGGTATCACTGTTCGCTTTCCTATGGAACATGGTGTGTTTTTCTTGTGTAAACTCGATTGAACTTGGCATATATCTGACACTATTGTTCATTATGATTCGTCTACAACTTGCTCGATGTTCAGAGTCTACCTAGGCTAGAGGGTGTTATCCATCACCTACCTAGAACAGTTTATGTCGGAGATCTGCGCCGCCTTACTTTAGAGTTGAGGAATCCATCAGAAACTTCTGTCAAGGTATGGTTATTTCTTACATTGGGTTTTTTCTGCCTATTCTCGTAAAAACACGTTGGATACAAATTTTTCTTTCCACTTGAGGCTATTACTGTCATCCCACAATCAATCTGAATAGATTCTGTTGGGTCAAATCGACTGATCTGTCATGGCTGGTATAAGAGCCATTACGCGAGGATCCTTGTCTTCCATTTTTCTCAATAATATCAAACACTACTAAAACCATTTAATGATGTATTCTGGACATGAGAAGACTCCGCCACGAGCTTATCATATACATCAATCCAATCGGATTGTTGGATATTTGTCCAGTTTTATGTGCCAATTTTCAAAGTCAATCAAATATTGTAAACAAATGGTAGACTGCTGAATGTTATGGGGATATCTATATTGTTGGAATGGATGCTTATCATTGTGCATTATCTTCTGCTAGAAGTACTTAAATTATCTATTAGTCATGCACTCCCTCTAGCAACGTGAATACTTCATTGTCTGACTTAGCCAAGAAACGTGTTTATAACATGAAATATTGTCTGATGGAAGTGTTCTGGTATCTCACTACTGTACACAGGTGATGCTTGTATATAAATTCAATAGGATAAGTCCTGGGCATTGATCTCCTGAGGCACTTTAAGCATAATGGGAAGTGTTGAGATCCTGTTTACTTGGTCAGCAATCAATGCACTTGTGATTTTTTCAAGTGGAAGTTGATAACTGGTCCAAAAATTTAAAAAATAGTATTTTACTACTTCTGGATCATATATGCCTCCTCCTTTCCAGATTAGTACCATTACCAGTGTTTCATGAATATTATTTTTGAATTCTAATTATATTAGTGTCAAATAATAAAATTATCTGAACATAACTTTGTTTGTTCTCCAAAGACTTCAGATAGGCTGTATCTTCTCTCAGGTTATTTCATTTTCTAAGGTATACACAACTATAGAATTTGAAACAAATCTGGGAAATCACTTTATGCTATAGTTTATGAATCTTCTGATCATGCTAAAATTTTAGAATTTTGTGAATTCCACTTTTTTATATAAAAAAAGGGAGATTGCTTACCATTTTTGGGAACATATATTCTTGCTGCATCTTTGACTGAGTTTCTGCTTATGAAATATCGCGCTTTGGAGGTAGTCTGGACGGTAGATCTTGTGAAGTGACATGGTGACAGTTACTTCGTTTAATTGGACGAGAGAGATGCAGGAAAATTTAAGGATTGCAAAGTGGCATCTAGGTGCTTATGGGAAAGAGTCCTACTTTGTCCCTTCCTTTTTGGCCAACGCATCTGGTTGTATCATAGTCAAACTTTAATGGATGTATAACTTAGCTGGAGGGAATTATATGGGTGATTTCTTTTGTTCTGTTATTTTTATTAACAATGAGGACATATTGTACTCTATTTTTATCTCTTTGCTTCTATTTTTGTTTTTAACTTTTCCCAGAGAAACTGTTCCCCCATATCCAACCCTTTTTCTTTATCAAGGATAATGATATTTGCTAATTCCTGTCCTAACCTTTCACTTGATCAATAACTTGGAGAAGGAATTGACAATTTAGCATAAATGCTATGGGGGTAATTTTGTTCATATCATGATGCCCACCAGATTGGATGAGGAAATAATCGTCTTATTCACTTTGTGGACTATGTTCTCATTTGGCAGAATTTGAAGATGAAGGTCAACAATCCAAGATTTCTTAATGCTGCAGATCAGGATGTCATGAACATGGAATTTCCTGCTTGCCTTGAAAAGCTGGCAAATTCGACACACAGTAGTGTACAAATGGAGACCTCCAAATCATCTAGCAACACTTTTCAGTTCCCTGAGGTTACTATGCCCTTCCTATCTTAATAAGTAGAAATTTGAACCATGAAGTGACTGGGTTTCCTTGTTTTGCTTACTTTGATTCTGTTTTCCAGAACGCATCAATTTCTGAGAGAACAGCATTCATGTGGCCCCTTTGGTTTAGGGCAGCTTCTCCTGGAAGCATTTCGTTATATATAACAATATACTATGAGGTGGAAGATTTGTCGGCCGTGATAAGATATCGCACATTACGCATGAATTATAGTTTGGAGGTATGTTTTGAATGGGATGATGAGTTATTGGTTTTTTATAGTATTCACTAATTAACTACAACTCCGCGACTGTATATCAGTTCCCTAAATTTCATTGATTTGTCACTTAGCACAAGATTTATGTTTAGTTGTTAACTGGATCATGTATGATATCTTGATTATCCTTGTTCATTTCCCAAAAATAAGAAGCAGTGAATATAATATTTTGTTACTTAAATTGACTTTACTTGGACAGATGCTTATTAATTTGTAGCTGAGTGCTGACTATCTTTTAAGAAATCAGTTAATTATGATAACAATTTTGAAGATATCACCTAGGTCATTCATGTATCTTGTTCACAAATCTGGTCTTGACATTGCAATTTTATCAAATTAAATAATGTTTTATAGGTACTGCCATCATTAGATGTGTCATTCAAAATTAGTCCTCGCCCTTCAAAATTTCAAGAGTTTCTTGTGCGGATGGATGTTGTCAACAAGACCAGTTCAGAGAGTTTCCAGGTCCGCCAATTATCTTCTGTTGGAGATAAGTGGGAAATTGCTTTGCTTGAACCTATAGATGCTATTCCTTCGGAATTTTTAATGGCTGGTCAAGTTCTTTCATGCTTTTTCAAGCTCAAGGTTTGCTTCAACCTTTCAGCCAATCGATGATATGTATTGCTTGGTTTTATGATTTTGTAGTTTTGCCTTCAGAACTGCAGGGCACGATTAACTGCTGAAAACAAGGTATCTACATCATCAGAAAAAGCTGATGTTAGATTGGGTGATGGTCATACGGGAGGTTTTCTTGATATATCCAGCTCACCTTTAACCTTGTTTCATCATTATGAAAGATTGCATGAAGAAATGTCCGATCAAGTATGCTATCTCTTGCCATTTTAATTAACCTTGTTAAAGGTTAAAAGTGAAAGTTTATTTTGTTTGAACACCATAAACTGTTCAACAAATGGTGAATTTAACCTTAAAATAGCTATGAAGATGGTTAGCCATGACTGATTGATATTTTTTGATTAGTGTCAGTCATTCTGTTTTATAAGAATGAAAACAACTAGCTTAAAATGTTCTATTAACATATCGGATCGAGGCAAAAATGCAGATATATCGCATTGTTACTTTTTTTTTTTTTTTAGGAAATCTATTGCACTGTTACCTTATTATTATTTTTTGGATCTCTTTTCTTATGTGTAAGGAACATCAGAATACAGTCGACTTCATCTTGATATCTCAGATGCAAAGTGATAGCAACACTGAGATGCCAAACTCCATTAAAGTGTTTTCTCATCACACATGTCATTGCAGGTATGTTTCCATGTTTTTGGTCCTCCATGATGAACTTGTAGTTCATCTGGTCTTTCATTGCTGATAATTATGTACTTAATTATCTTATTCTTTTCTGTGTTTTTACTTGTGTACTTAATACAGCATTGCAACTACAAGCCCAATATGGTGGCTAATGGAGAGCCCTCGGACAGTAAAACACGACTTTTCAACTATTTTTTGCGAAATAAATTTGAGCATGACCGTCCACAACTCTTCAGAAGATGATGTGTCAGTCATCATTAACACTAATGATTCTACAACTACCGTCAACTCAGTGAGCAGTCCTGCTCCAGTTTCAGGAAATGAAGTAGGATGGCATGATTTGTCTCATCTGACTGAAATTAAAGTTTCGTCAGATGTTCTGGGAACTCGAGTCACAAAGTCACTATCACCCAAGAGTGTCTCACCGTTCATTTGGTCTGGAGCAAGTTCTACTCGGTTCGAACTTAAATCCTTGTCGTCTGCTGAAATTCCTCTCCAAATTTGTGTATTTACTCCTGGGACTTATGATTTGTCCAACTATTCATTGCATTGGAATCTTCTATCCTCCAACAATAAACGAGACAATCTGAATGAATTGGAACCATCATCAGGTATATGTCAGGGGTATCCATACTACATTACTGTGCTGCAAAAAGATTAGGATTTTGGCTGATGTGAGTTGTTTGTTTTGTAGTAATTCTATACTCACGCTTGTAAAAATCTCGATGATTCTACCTATTTTTATAGGAACACAAATATTTAGAACAGTGACAAAATTCTTTTAGATGAAAACTGAGAGGCTGATAGTTCTCCCCCTACCATGGAATTAACTAGAGTGAATGAATGGAGATGGAATTTGTGGAAAATTTCCACTGTACTGATTGGTGCGATCGTCTTTGTTTCTTTCGTTCGAAGAAACTGATTGTTATGTATGTTTTTATTAAATTTGGAGGTAGGATGGAAAATAAGGAACCGAAACTAAAATGTTAATCATTTATTGAAATATATTGGCAATATCATGATGTTTGTTTAAATTTTGGCTTAAAGACTTGCGTTGACATGGTATTGTTTATAACTGTGCGTAGATTAGTTCTGCAGGCGGTCCAAAATCTGTACTTCCTTGTTTTCCTCCAATTTCCTTTGGGTCAGTCTTGTATTTCCAGAATGCTCAATGGTTATCGTTTTATATTTGTTTTAGAAATATATTTGGACCGTTACTTTGTCTGACTTCGCTAACTTGTTTCTTGTTTGTTCCTATTTCATCTTCTATCGAATCTCTTCTAACTTAAGAAATAAAAGATCGAGAAGTAATACCAAATTTTGTTCACTGTCACTTCTCTTTGCACCTATGTAGGGGCGTGTAAGGCTGTTCTGAGTCGAGTGGCGGAGTCGAGACATTTTTTCTCTGTAATATAATAGAAAATATTTGTAATGTAAATGCTTGAGAAGAGTTTCCAAACTTTGTTCACTAGTCGTCTCTTCGCACCCACCCATGTAGTGATGTGTAAGGCCGTGCTCGGGTTGGGTTGCAGAGTTGGATGCATTTTCAGTAAGCTGGCCTTCATTTTTCTTGAACTACAGTTTTTTCAAAATTTATTTTTAACCACACATTTTTCTATAAAATGATTTTGCCTATAAACTCAAAAATTCTCCTTATTTTTTTAACCATATATTCCCCAAAAAAACAATATCCAAAATACAATTTCTCCCAAAAATGTGGGTAATGTAACTCATCTCGTTTTCGATTTTGTTAAAAACAAGATATTTAGTAGATTTTTATAAAAGTTG
>CADEPD010002445.1:0-14037 GCA_902829195.1 Fraxinus dipetala | reverse complement strand
AAATGAAAGAAAGAAAGAAAAATGAAGCAAGACTGCTCCTGTTCAATAGTTGTTTCCCATCATGCCCATAACCTTAGCTTGTTGCTTGACCTGACTGTTAAATGAATATTGCTGTCACAAGCCATGTACGTGACGCCCTTTTAGACCTTTGTAAATGTTTCTTAAACTATTCTAAAGGGTTATTCTTTTTCCCTCCATATCTTATGTTGTCATGAAGATTGGACCTGGTTCTGCTCTGCGCGGTCCTTCACAAAGTGCTTTGGATGATGCTGTGTAAGTTGTGATTTTCAGTTCTATTATCTGAAAGTTCCACTCTTTCCTTCACTGATGTTTGCTTTTTTATGTTTTGTAGGTCACTAAAGCTGAACTGTGATTTACAAAATTGTCCCTTTGAACTCCTCCATCCACCTGAAGATTGCAATGTGAACTCTTCTCTGTCCTTTACCTTACAGGTGGCTGTTTGCTGACAGTAAATGTGTATTTTTCTCCTGTAGTTTTAGTTAGCTCTTAATGCTTAATATTGTCTGTAACTATTGTTATATGGGTTATGCTCTAATCAAGGTAGGTATCGTAAATTTTTTCTAATATTTAATTACTTGTATGATCTGCAGATCTGTCGAGTTGAGGATATCCTTGTACAAGGTTCCATTGAAGGATCTGTTGTTCATTTCCACAGAGCAAGAACCATCACTGTCCAGTCTTCTGGAATAATTAGCACATCTGGAATGGGTATGACTCATTTACTCTTTTAATGATAAATAATCACTTTACCTTTTTTAGTAATTTGGGCAAGGCAGATGAATCTCTCTTGACCTTGACTTGAAATCCTGGAGAATGGGAAATATGTTTTGCATTTATTTTTATGTTCTATTAATAAAACTTCCTTTCAAATATTGAATGACTCTATGTTAATTGGTTGAATTATATTTTCTGTTATTTTGGTACATTGGTTTTTCAGGCTGCATTGGAGGTACAGGTCAAGGAAAATTTTTAAGTAGTGGTCTCGGCAGTGGTGCTGGGCATGGCGGTATGGGTGGAATGGGGTGTTACAATGGCAGCTGCATTGAGGGTGGCATATCATATGGAGATGCTGATTTGCCTTGTGAACTGGGTAGTGGGAGCGGAACTGATAGTTCGGCTGGTTCAACTGCCGGTGGTGGTATTTTAGGTTAGCCCAAGTCTGCTAGCTTTTGAATCATTGTTCCTATGTCATAACGTGGTAACTTTGCATTGGCTGATTTGGGAGTCATAGTTGGATAGTTATTACTGTTAACTCTTTAGCGGCCACGAATTAATCGAGATCAAGTTGTGTTGTCCATTTACTGTGAGGGGCATATTCGACGTTGGCCTTCTCTTTGACAAATGGAAGAGTGGAACTTGAGATAGACCATGAAAAAATAATTGTGTAACATTGTCAGTTTATACTAGAAATGGTTGCCATAATGTGAAAAGTTGGTTTCAAGACTATTAGGAGAACGGACATACTGGTGGGACCATCATATGGATATAGCAACCAATTACAATTTTGTAGAACTAGTTTTATTTTTGTCTGTCAAATTTATTTATCAGACATGAGTTCTGCTGATGTCATTCTACTTGTTTAGGTAGTGATCAATATACTTTGTTGAACAGATATTTTCTGCACATTTCAAAACAAAAAGCTTTCTAGGAAACAAGTAATTGACACGTGTAGGCGATTAAAGTGCCAGTATTATGAGATAGGCTTCATGATTTGCAGTTTTCACTTTTTGGATGAGAGATTATGGCTTAACTAGTGACTCAAAATGAAAGATTTCTGGAAAGATATCAAAGTTTCAAGTATATATTTTTTGGCCTGAATTGGAATTGATTGGCACAATTTTGATTCAGCTGCTGTTACTATATGCTCTGTATACGCTGCATGCTTTAGCTGGTTATCAATTTCACTTTATTAGGGAATTGCATTCAGCCATCTTATTTAGCATATTGGTATTGTAGCTGTTATTAATTTGATCGTATTTTTTCAGCCTCAACATTAAGCTTGTCTTTTGCTGCTTTCCTTGGTAACTCTTGTGGAATGATAATTTATATCATCTTTGTCCCAATTTTTAGTTTCTTTATTGAATGCCTTTGTTTTCAGTGGATGAGGAAGTGTGGGTGGGTAGAGCTCTTACCTCACTTTATGCCAAATATCGTGAAAGTTTCCACTGCAGATATTTTCAAATTCTCTTGTTCTGTTCACATGCATTTGATTCTCATATTTCTGTCATTCAGAGTAACTAATCTTCTTCTTTATTCTCTCACTATATTTACTTTCCGTGCAGTGATGGGTTCGCTGGAGCAGCCCTTGATGAGTTTATCAGTTGAAGGTTCAGTTAGAGCTGATGGAGACAGTTTTAAGGAAAGTCTCCAAAAGAAGAATTTGGTTATGGATGGTGGGAATATTGGACCTGGAGGTGGATCTGGTGGAACTGTCCTGTTGTTTTTGCATACTCTGACTCTCAGTGAATCTGGCATTTTATCAAGTGTCGGGGGTCATGGAAGTCCGAGTGGTGGAGGAGGAGGTGGAGGTGGAAGGATTCATTTCCACTGGTCAGACATTCCCACTGGAGACATATATCAGCAGATAGCTAGTGTAAATGGAACCATTCATACAGGGTTTGTATTTTATAGTTCCCAAACTGATATAGTTGGTTACCAAATACTCAGGATGCAATACTCTATGAAGTTGACAATATGTTTTCTAATAATGAACTGCATCTTATTATTTTTTATCGTTACAGCCTTCCTATTCTTTACACCTTTCAGTTCTAGATAATTGTTTATTGCCTTGTCCTGGGTGATCAAACTTAAAAAAAATTTTCTGATTTTTGTTGTCGGAGAGAATTTTGCTGGGAAGTAAAGAGTTATTTCAAGATAACTTGGCTCCAAAGCTGATTTGTAATATGTATAATCATTTTTCGTGGTATCATTATTTGCATTTGTTCTTGTGTATTAGTATGTTCTGGGAAACTTTTTCAGTAAACTAGATTCTTCTTTTACCCTAGGGGTGGATTGGGTGGCATTCAGGGTTACACTGGAGAAAATGGAACAGTCAGTGGGAAAACTTGTCCCAAGGGGCTTTATGGAATATTTTGCGAGGTATTTCACAATTTATTGTGCATTGATTTGAGTTTTTTGCAATACTTTCTTTTCTCCAGTATTGTTGCTCTGATTACTCACCTGAAATCCAGGCTTTTGTCCTAGATTTTGCAATGTTTGAGAAGAGGGTTTTGTTTTCAGTTTAAAATGCACCTCGGTGTATATTTGCTTACTAAAAAATTAATTTTCATGTTCCATTTTTTATTTAGGGGGTGTTTGGTGGGGATTAAAATTAGATTTTTAGTAGATTTTAATAGAAGATTTTGAATTGTGTGGTTGAAAAGCTGTGAGACCCATGAAAGATGTGGTTAATATTGATTGTTTGACTTTGACTTAAATTAAAATCTGATTTTAATTTGTACCAAACAAGCTCTTAATAATTCTAATTGATTTTTTAAATGTAAGAAAAAGGTTTATTCAGTTCAGTAACTAGAAGTTCACAGGCGATGGAGCATAACATGTTTTACTTAACTATTCTGCTTGCTTATATACTTGTTTGTAATGTAATTCTGCAGGAATGTCCAACTGGTACTTATAAAAATGTTACAGGATCAGATAGCTCCCTCTGTTTTCCATGCCCAAGCTCTGAACTTCCCAGTCGTGCTGTTTATATTTATGTTCGAGGTATTTCCTTTGAAGTGGCTTTTGCAGCTATCTTTCCCCAATTTAATGTCATTCTTTGAGATATTATTGTCTTGTCTTTGAGTTTTTTTAATATTATATCTCACCAATTTATTAACTATTATCAAAATGTACTCTCAGTATGTCCCACGCACTTCAATGTTAGGGTCTTACTATCCTATTTAAACATTGTCTTGTGAAATCCTTGTTTATTTCTAATTTCTGGTTGCACCTATCAGGTGGTATTACGGAAACACCTTGTCCTTACAAATGCGCATCTGAGAGATATCACATGCCAAATTGCTATACAGCTCTTGAAGAGTTGATATACACGTTTGGAGGACCCTGGTGGTTTGGTCTTCTGCTTTTGGGTCTCCTCATCTTGCTAGCTTTGGTCCTTAGTGTTGCAAGGATGAAGTTTATTGGGGTTGATGAGTTACCCGGCCCTCCTCCTACACAACAGGGTTCCCAAATAGATCACTCGTTTCCTTTCCTCGAGTCGCTTAATGAGGTATCCTGTGAGCAACTCTGCATTTTTAATTTTATCGAGTATAGTGACATGTACTCCTACCTTGCTGTTGTAGAGACAAAAAGATTAAAATGCTGACTTCTTGTCCACAATCAGGTAATGGAAACTAACAGGGTCGAGGAGTCTCAGAGTCACATGCACAGAATGTATTTTATGGGCCCAAACACATTTAGTAAACCTTGGCTTCTTCCTCGTACACCTCCTGAACAAATAAAAGAAATTGTGTAAGTTTCATTTATTTTATATTTTCTTTTGGCTCTTATTTATTTTGTTGATTGATAATATGCAATAGTTGCTTGCACCATGAATCAGTTAACTTCTTAATCTGTTCCGTTTTCCCATTTGACATCCCAGAGGGATGGATTTTTGTTGTATTTGTATCTCGTCATCGATCGCACATTGCAGACTTGGGGCAAAAAGTCTAAATGATATACTTAAATGGCAGATATGAGGATGCATTTAATATATTTGTGGATGAGATCAATGCTATTGCTGCATATCATTGGTGGGAAGGATCAGTGCATAGTATTCTTTGTATTCTTGCATATCCTCTTGCATGGTCATGGCAACAATGGAGAAGGAAAGTGAAGTTACAACGGCTTCGAGAATTCGTGAGATCGGAATATGATCATGCTTGCTTGCGTTCTTGCCGTTCACGTGCTCTGTATGAAGGACTGAAGGTAATTTTTCCAGGGACTATAATTGGTTGAAACATTTTATACATACTTTTGTCAACTTTTTTGAAGAAGTTCGCATATTTGTGGCCAAAGATCATGCATCGATGTTTCTGTAATTAATAAAATTCTGATATGATTTTTCTCAAAAAATATAAAGGTCAGTACATCAGATTTTCCATGATCTTTATGACATCATTCAAGTTTTACTTTCTCTTCATCTCTCTTCCTTTTCTTGTTTGGAGGTGGCCAGGTGGGAAATAAGGGTTGTTAGAACAGAGCAAAGCTAACAAAGCACGTAGATGCTCACAAGTACCTTCCAGTTAAGGTGGATGAGTTTGTTGTTCACGTTAGATCATGTCTCATTGTTTCCCTGGCGTTTTGATGCTTGGGTCTCGTTAAAAAAATATATATGTATTTGAAGTCTTGCATCTCCACATTTATTATTATATATATTTGTTGCTTTTAAAAATCAAAATTACTTTTTTGGCTTCTTAGGGCACATTTACCTCAAGTCTAACCACCATGAAAACTGCACTCCTCATTTGGCATATGCATTATAAATCCATTTCATAACACTCAGAAAGTATAATGTGACTCAAGACAGAATTCAAACTTTTTTCATGCTCACCGTTGTTAATATACATGACTGTAGGTGGCGGCAACACCTGATTTAATGCTAGCATATATAGACTTTTTCCTTGGTGGTGATGAAAAGAGAAACGATCTTCCTCCTCCTCTATGTCAAAGATTTCCAATGTCTCTATTGTTCGGAGGTGATGGAAGTTACATGGCTCCTTTCTCACTCCACAATGACAAAATCATCACCAACCTCATGAGTCAGGTTTGTAACTTGATGCTAAGAAACAGAAGTACAAAATTTGCATGAGGAAGAAATAAGAATTTGGAAAAGCAATTCCTTTTGTGAACTTTAAATGATAAAAATTGTACTAACTTACAGTTCTACTTTCAGTCTATGCCACCTACCACATGGTTTCGCTTTGTGGCTGGTTTGAACGCACAATTACGCTTGGTACATCGTGGTTGCCTTAGGGGAAAGTTCCGCCCTGTCCTTAAATGGCTTGAGACTTTTGCAAATCCCACTTTAAGGATTTATGGTGTGGGGGTGGATCTTGCCTGGTTTCAAGCTACAAATGGTGGTTATTTTCATTATGGACTTTTGGTATATGCTATCGAAGAAGAAATGGACTCTGCATCTTTAGAAGGTCTCTCTGGAGCTAATGAACAGCAATTGCGGTATGGAATCTCGATAACATCAATGCGGACATACACGTTGATCTGATCTTTCATGTTTAGACTATATGAAGTATAAAAATATATATGTATATCTGATTTTGAAAGCTTTGATCTGAGCGGGAAACAAATTTATCACTTCTCTTTTGCCTTTCCTCTCACATAATTAGATGTTCTATGTCTTAAATGGAATCCCATGTTTTAGGTGCTAGTTTGATTCCATTTTAGGTGCAACTTTACGAAGTCACAGCACTTAAAAAGACAATGAGATAAGGAAGTAGGAATTAGTTGAACCAGCTGAGATAAGTGAATCAGTTTGGTGGGTGTGCATGTTCGTGACCATTCTTTGTGCATGCATTATGTTGGTCTTTTATCTTTTGGCTTTTTAAGTGAACAAATTGTATAGAAATTATAATATTAAGAAGAAACAAATGTTTCTAGGTTTCTGTGCATAATTCTTATCTTTATTCACATCTGTTTCTTTGAAGCAGCAGAGTTGATATTTTCACGAGAGAAGAGACATATCTGAGCCGAACTTGGAGAAGCACTGATGGTAACCCAAGGCAGAAGGCTTACGGCAGCATTGTCGATGTTAACAATTTGAAGATGCTTGAAGAGAAAAGA
The DNA here is from genome assembly GCA_902829195.1 of Fraxinus dipetala. Classification (NCBI taxonomy): domain Eukaryota; kingdom Viridiplantae; phylum Streptophyta; class Magnoliopsida; order Lamiales; family Oleaceae; genus Fraxinus; species Fraxinus dipetala. The sequence goes on along the minus strand of CADEPD010002445.1, from coordinate 7,215 downwards.
GATATATTTTTTGCCCTCTCTTTTCTAATTCACAACTCTAAACCTGTTGGCCACCAGGTAATTTCTCCTCTCTCTCCTCTTCCCACAGCCAAAAAAACAAAATAGAGTTGTGAAAAGCGTTGGAACATTCCTTTCTTGGTTACACGTGTTGGGTAGCCACTGTAGGTAGTTTTTTAATATTTTTCTTTCCTAAACATGCTGTCCATCTCGTGCTGCAGGATCTTGTTGGTTTGGTTGTATCTATTCTGCTTCTTGGAGATTTTAGCTTAGTCTTGCTCACATTGCTGCAGCTGTATTCACTTTCCCTGACATACGTCTTGCTTGTTTTGTCCATTTTACCTCTTGGAATTTTACTTCCCTTCCCTGCTGGAATCAATGCTTTATTTAGTCATGGACCAAGGCGATCAGCGGGTCTTGCACGTGTGTATGCTTTGTGGAATGTCACGTCCTTGATAAATATTGTAAGTTAATGTATCATGTTTACAAGTTCAGTTCTAAATGTTGTACTATTTTTAAGTTGTGAATGGGAGACATTCATGGGATACTTTTGATGGTCATCTTATTTTACTTGTATTTTATTTTATTTTATTTTTTCCGTTTCTTATTTGATTTTTCGCTGAATCACGCATTTCTTTGCAATAACCATGCGCATCCTTTTGACTTTTCTAGGTTCTCTGATCGATTTATTTATTTGACTATTCGTTTTTAACTTACAGAAGAATTGAATTTAATTCAATTTGAAACACTTGTTCTAACTGCTTTGATTGGGTTGGCAATATCCCAGGGTGTTGCATTCATCTGTGGATATGTTCACTATAGTTCACAGTCGAGCAAGAAAAATCCTTACTTCCAGCCATGGAATATGTGAGGCGAATTCCAAGCTTTTCATACTAAATTTCAGTTTTTGGCTATGTATATCTTCTCATTTTCTTCTTCCGTTTCTGTGGACGCAGGGACGAAAGTGAATGGTGGCTTTTTCCTTTGGCACTGCTTTTGTGTAAATGTATCCAATTGCAGCTCATAAATTGGCACGTAGCAAATTTGGAGATTCAAGATCGTTCGCTGTATAGCAAGGACTTCGACTTGTTTTGGCTGTCCTGATATTTATCGAGCTAGTATAGCCCACACTAACACTTTTTCTTGTTTCGCTTAGTATGTTTGTTTATTCCATAGAGTAGAGCAATTGGCAGAAAAGTAGAAAGTAGTAGATAAAAAAGAAAGGGTAAAAAGTTATAGATATTTGTTGGGTAACACTGTTTTGTGCAGCTCTAATAATCTTGCATTGTAAATATAAATTGGGATATTCCCAGCCATTGGACTTCAGAGATGCAATATCGAGTCGATCGCCGGCTAGAAATGGTCATAAATTAATAATTTTGTATCTTTGTTTTCTAGTATTTGTGATGTTTGATGATAATCTACCTTACTAATAAGTACCTATTTGGTAGAAATTAAAATCTAAATTTTAATTTAAATTAAAGTCAACAATTAATTTTAATCACATATTTCACGGAATTTGCAAATTTACAATTACACATTTCATTAATTTTTATCAAAATTTACAAAAAAATTTATTTTAATTTCCATCAAACAAGTGGTAATGAACGCCATTGGACATACCAATCCTCGTGTACCAAATGTATCTTTAGTGATTTTAACGAACATCAATTATATGGATCGACAATGCCTAAATATCATGCATACAAACAGTCTTGATTGCAAGTTATAAGCGTTGTCGATGTTTCAAATAATTCTAGGAATTATATGCATTTGCTATATTACGTTGTAACACAAGTTGCGACACAACAGAGCATGCACATAATGAGGTTCAGTGTTCACGTTTGCTCACTCTGCCAAACATCACGTATACAAACAGTCGTTGATTCCACGTCATAAGCTATTTGCTTTGTTATGAATGTTAACTAGGTAGAAAGTTTATAAATTTTCAAAGCACATTAACACATTTAGACCTCCTGTTTGAGGGTCATTATTTGGTCAAAATAATATTTTTAATAGTGATTTTTAGGAGAATTGTGATTAAAAAGTAGATAAAAATTTGAATAAGTGCATAATATTTTATTGTGTAAATGTATAATTGAAAATAAGTGTGTAGAAAAAGAGTTTTCAAATAATTATTGCCGACTTAATCTATTAAAATAATATAAAGTTCTTTTTTATATAAAAAAATTAGACAATTATGAAATTTGTCCCCCTAGCCTAAGGCCTAGGAGTTTTGTGGGCCCACAATATACGCTCCAATGCAGATGTGAAATTTGAAAGATCAAATGTGACCGTTGCAGATGTAAAGACAAGAAAAGTTCTCTCTATTCTTTATAATCAAATCATAATTTGTATGCATCTCTCGCCATCACCCCACTCTGTCTCTGTGTGTTTTTTTCTCTTAGCAATGGCGATAGCAACGGAGGCTCAACAAGAACACGAGGTAAAAAGAAATGAACATTTTCTTTTGGGTAATTGCTTGCAAATACGGGGGTTGGTTTGGTAAATTTGATTATTATGAATGAAGAATTACGGGATTTTGTGTTGTTTTTGTTATTTCGAGTTTACATTTTGTCTTGAATGTGGGATTTCATATGCGATTTTTAGGGGTTGTTTTTGGTTTGGGGTTTTCTTTTTCCTTTTTGTACCAAGTTCATTATAATATATACATATTTTTTTAAATCAAGGTTAATTTTATGTAATGCCTTATCTAATTTCATAATTGGAATTAAGTTTTTGGGGATGGGGATTTGATTTCAGATGTTAGTTGTGTGGTATAATAATATTACTCCATGCAAGCGAATTTTGGGCAAGATAGTAAGTATGCCTCATCAGCACGAAATTCGTGACCCTTAAATTGGAAACTGAAGACAGTCAATTCAAATTGGTGGCAACTTCTCAAGATAGGGTTCTGGACAGACATTTTCTTCTGAGGAGAATTATTTTTTCATAATAGTTTTAATATTTTTCCACTGTGTTAGAGAAACAGAAAAAATACTGAAATTTTAGAGTTAAGAGTGTATACATTTGGCTTCCTGTTATTATACTTTGGAAATTCTGACTTTTGGTATTATTTCCATTCTTCTTTGTTATCTTAATCACTTTTTTTGTAGATATCTTCAGAAAGCACAACAGCAGAGAAGACGAGGTGGAATCTCAATGACTTCGATATAGGCAAGCCTCTAGGTAGAGGAAAGTTTGGACATGTTTACCTCGCAAGGGAAAAGCGGGTCTGTATTTTCAACTCATCCGAGTTGTGTAAATTTTTTATTCTTCGAAAGAGCATTTCTGTGTTTGAAAATGAGGTCTGATTTGAAGCTTACAGGACGTGAGCTGATTTAAAGAGATTTACGATTTATTGATCTCGATTAAATTTGAAGAAAATAGACTTACATGAATGTTCATATTATGCAAACATCCATCATCTGGATCCATGTCTCTCAAGTTTTACCTAAAATCTCCCATGTGGCGCTAACTGTAATTGTGGGTAATGAAGACTTAAAATTTAACTTCTATTGATAGCTCAAGATAGTAGCTAGTATTATTATTAGTTATATGAAATGGAGATTTAAGATGAACTTGTATCAATTGTGTTTACCAAATTTAAGGAAAATAGAATGATGCCAGGAGTTTTTTTGTAATATTTTGTTGTAGTATTGCCATTCAAATATATGTTTCGTTTTCCTTCAAACAGAGTAATCAGATTGTGGCGCTGAAGGTGTTGTTTAAGAGCCAACTGAAACAGTCTCAGGTTGAATATCAGCTGCGCCGTGAAGTTGAAATACAGAGCCATCTTCGACATCCTAACATACTACGACTCTATGGTTATTTTTATGATCAGGTGTGTTCAAGTTTGTTTGGTTTATATGTTAGAGGAAAATTTTACATTGGACTTATCTGTAACAAAATAATTGCAGAAACGAGTTTATCTGATTTTGGAGTATGCTGCCAAGGGAGAACTATATAAGGAGCTTCAAAAATGTAAATATTTTAGTGAAAGACGTGCTGCTACTGTAAGTCCTCTCGCTGTTTCCAGTGTTCTTCCTCCTAAAACTCATATATGCATCTTTAATTTTTAATATTCTTCTGACATTTTTGACCTTATCGGAAGACTGAATAGAAGTCTTTTTTTTTTTTTTTTGGGATGCGAACAGTATGTTGCATCATTAGCTAGAGCACTCATTTATTGTCATGGAAAGCACGTGATTCATAGAGATATTAAACCAGAGAACCTTTTGGTTGGAGCACAGGTATTTAGCGGCATTTACTTGTCAGTCGAAAATGTTTCTTAGGGAAAGTACTATAGATTTTGCTCACTACGTCTCTGTTCTGAATTGTCAGGGTGAGCTCAAAATTGCAGATTTTGGTTGGTCAGTTCACACATTTAACCGCAGGCGAACAATGTGTGGCACGCTAGATTATCTTCCACCGGAGATGGGTATGCTTATTCTTCTTATCGGAATTTGATTGTCGAATATTACGTTTATGCATGATTTATTCAGACTAAATACTCACCTGTTTCTCATTTCTGAAATGGATTCTTGGACTGTCGCACTTAGTTTACAGTTACCTAAGAAGTAGTAATTTAACGAATCAAATTTGTTATGATAAATAACCATGAATATCCAATTTTTCCAGTGTGCTTATTATTTAATGGCCAAAGGTCAAATGTTAAACTTGCAGTTGAGAGCGTGGAGCATGACGCAAATGTGGACATATGGAGCCTTGGTGTTTTGTGCTACGAGTTTCTATATGGGGTGCCCCCGTTTGAAGCGAAAGAGCACTCAGACACGTATAGAAGGTAAATGTGGCTATCTTTTGTTGGGGATTTTATCAATAACACAAGTACGTGGATTAAAGAAACTGAATAATCACATACCAAGTTATTTGATCAATAGAATGCTAATAAGTAATATTTCCAACAAATGATAGCATTAGAAACAATATTATCGTCCAAGCTGAGCAATATATCCAATCAGACAAATAACTATCTCAATGTTTACATGGAAAAAAAACCTCACCCCACCACCATAAAGGAAAAATGTAAGCAGAATTCCAAAAAGTCCACTATCGCTAAAAATAGTGATAATAATGTTTTGTCAAGATTTATCTCCAAATCTTGAGATATTATTACATCTAACAAGGGTTTATCTATTCTGCCACCCTGGCAGTGTAGCACTTCTCATCTAACAATTACTGCTTAGAACTTTTGTATGTAATGTTGCTTTCTTTTTATGAACGGATCTTTTTATCCTTCTTCCTTGTGAATAACTCAAGTACGTGGATTAAGGGAATAAATAAAGTAAACAACATAGCAAGTTTTGATCAACCGAAAGCCTAGAAATAATGTTTCCAACAAACCGGAGCTTTATATCCAAATCAAATTAGAAGTTTTCCTACCTGAACAGCCATTTTATTGTTTCTCCACGTTCTTTGTCGGGGATAGATAAAATCTTCACAGTACACATTAACCATGCGATCAATGTCTAGTTGTGTGCATACCATGGCATACATTGAGACTTTTAATTCTTCATTCTCTTCACTACTTGAAGGGAAAGATCTTTTCTCGAGTCTAAATGACCACCGTGAGGTGAGTCAACTGGCTCTATCTTGTTTTACATTGAAATCTCAAGGAGGACCCTCTCAATATAATTTTTCTTGTGATGACAACAATTATCTTATAAGACCTCATAAATCATAATAAAGGATCCTATCTCTGACTTTTAGAACACTTTTATTAGGTTCCTCCATTTCAGATTCACACGCTAACCCATTGTAATTATTGAGTCTAATTTAGAACACTTCTATTAGGTTCCTCCTCCATTACAAATTCACACACTAACCCAAGCTCTGAAATGTGCAGGATTGTCCACGTGGATCTAAAATTTCCTCCCAAACCTATTGTCTCGTCAGCTGCAAAAGATCTCATTAGCCAGGTAATTATACTTCACGAATCACGTGTTCATACTATTCAGTTTTAATCAATGAGCTTTTGCTCGACTTCACTTAAAAGTCTTTCCCATTTTATGGTGCACAGATGCTTGTCAAGGACTCTTCACAACGTCTGCCTCTCCACAAGGTTCTTGAGCATCCTTGGATTGTGCAAAATGCAGATCCCACTGGCATACACAGAGGTTGATTCGTGCTATAACTCTGTTCCCTTGTGCCATTTATGAAAGATCGCATTTTAGTGCAACTTTGTACACTGTATTGAAATGCTCTGTGTCATCTAATCAATCCTCACTACTAAACCGTGCTCTTCTCGCGTGTGAATATGGGGAGAGAATTTGAATTCTGAAAATTACTCATTGTGCTGTTAAAATCCTGAGTGTACAATTATTTGGAGATAATAGTCCTTTGCCTTTTCTAGTTCTAATCTTCATCTAACTCTTCAACTTTCCATTTTAGTAACAGTTTCGTCATTCACGATTTCCGTCAAGAGAGGCTTTGAAAGATAAATCTAAAGCAACAAAAATAATTTGGACATACAAGAACTTACAAAAATATTCTTTGAACATTTGTTGTTTATTGAGTTAATTTTATTTTATTTTTTGCCAAATTATTCAATCAATAGAATACCTAAAAATTAATTTGCGTTGAAACGTCTAAAACAAAATTTATCATCCTTGACAAGTAATAGAAATAAGTGAGTTTCGAGTTTATCGTTTTCACGAGGAATTAATATTTAGTTCAATAACTTTTATCAAATTCAAAGTCATGTAGTATCGAACGAGATTGTTTGTATGTTTCTATACTAATTTTAAATTAAGAAAGCAAATAAAGTATTTATAATATATGAATGTTTGTATTGGAATCTTGAATTCCTCTATTGTTATTTAATTTAATTCTCAATTCGTAATCTAGTAAATTCATGCATTCAAAACAATATTACTTTTCAAGCTATATTAAACCTATGTTTAACACAATCCGATCATATTTTTAGTCCGAATTCATATAAAAAAACATGCGTTGTTTTACCAGATTTATCAAACATAACTGCACATGTCATATATATTATTTCTAATACATATTATTCACGTGTTGATTTGTCGCGTTTTAAACTTATTGTGAGTATTCTTACACTGCACAAACAACTTACTATCTAATTGGTAATAAAGTAATTAAATAGTTCAATAGGAATGCAAAATCAATCAAGAAAATAAAAAAATACTAAACTAATTGTCTTGAATTAAAATAAACAAATAATAGGGTTCA
>CADEPD010002443.1:0-12138 GCA_902829195.1 Fraxinus dipetala | reverse complement strand
TGTGTTATAATGTTTTTTTTTTAACTTTTACTAATACCGCTCGCACTGGATTAATTTCCTGGGTCTGCCCCGGGTACTTGAACAATTGTTAGGTCATGTTGCTGTGATAATTTGTTTATGGATCTTTTATATGTGAAACTCTGGTTTAAATTTATTTCGAAGCAAATTTATTGTTCTTTGTTTTCGTTTTGGACATAGTGTTATCATGAGGCATTTAGTTTGTTGAGTCAACAATATCAACTAAGCTGGGATTAGAAATTCAGTTCCTTAGGGAGTGTTTGGTTTGCTATTATCACTTTTCAGTTTTGTAAAACACCTGAAACTTGTTTGGTTTGATATTTTTGAAAATGCATTTTTGAAAACGAGATTAAATTTATAACATATAACTCAAAACATATTTTTGACTCAAAACACAGGAAACAAAAAACCCCAGTTTGTGTCCCATTTGATTTGAGATCTGAAATTTGAATTTTGGCATAATTTCGAATTTACCCTGGATTGGTGTTTATGCCAAAACCCGAAAAAATTACAGAGTGATACATACATCGAGAAAATGGCGGAGTCATCAGAGGGTGAGGAGGAAGGGAAGCTGACCGGAGGGAACCAACAGCTGGTAGTGGACGACGATCTCCGTGAGATGGCCAAGAAGGCTGCCTGGAGTGTCAGCTCGTGCAAGCCCGGCAATGGTGTCCTCTCTCTCCGTGATGACAATCTCGACACCTATTGGCAGTAAATTACCTCTCTCTCTGTGTCCCCAAATTGAATGTGGTGCATGATTTTTTTGGCTAATTTTATTTGTTTATGTTGAGAGAAAGATGTGATAGTGATAATGTTGCTGTAAAAAACATTCTTCGTGAAGTATTTAGAGTATAGAGTTGTAGAGTTCAATGGATCCACGTAAAATATATCTCGGAAGAATGATAGCTTAATGGATGCTTTTCATAGTTTCAATTGGTAATGAAATAAAAATAATAAGATTTTTTTGTTAATAGTGACGTTGTATTTGGTGATTTGTAGATCAGACGGAGCACAGCCTCATGTAGTGAATATTCAATTCCAAAAGAAAGTTAAACTGCAATTGGTTGTTCTTTATGTTGATTTCAAGCTTGATGAGAGCTACACACCTAGTAAGATTTCGATTCGTGCTGGCGATGGTTTCCACAATATGAAGGTAACCTTTTTCTGTTGAACATAAGTATATAGACAATTTTCTGCAGATGCTGCTTTCGTGATTGTTCCGAGGGTATCAATTTCTGAACAATTCTATATTCACTTTGATACTAAGGTTTCAATTTCTGTTTTTCCTTGCAATGATAATTTTAGGAGATAAAAGCAGTGGAGCTTGTGAAGCCAACTGGTTGGGTTTATATATCTTTATCAGGGAGCGACCCAAGGTGAGTAATTGATACTTTCTAGCTCTTTGATTGGATCTAAAAGTTTGAATGTCCACATATGTTGTATAAATTGGTTTTGTAAATTCTTGCTTTCTTTGCTAGTTGCAGTTTGATTATAACCTTCTGTATTCGCGTGGTAACTAGATGCAGTAGTTGACATTCTAGTCGAGACTTGCATATATGACAGGATGGCCATATAACATAGTTTTAAAATACTTGCATACATCCATACATCGTAGTCTTAATTTCAAAATAGAATTGGTTTGAGATGCGAAATTCCAGTTTTGAGGATGCTTCAATGAAGATTCTGAATTTACATTCTATTTTTTGCTCTCATATCGAGAAAATTGTAATAACTTGTATGTTTTTGACTGGCCAATTGTTGAAACTTGAAGCCATCCTTCTTCATTCTTGATCCTTATCTTTTACTTCAATATATCCACAGTTTGTCCGGACTGAGCTTTTGTTTCTCTAAGGCCCTGTTTGATATCCAAGACTTTCCATGGAAAATGGAAATTGATTTCCATTTCCACCCATTTGCCTTGTTTGATAGGCATTTTTTTCTAGGCAATTCTTTTTCCACCTAGACGCCTTTTTTCCTTATTTTGCTTGAATTTCTTTTTGCACACTTTTGGTGGAAAAATTGAATTCCAGTTTTTTCTTTCCACCCATTTTTCACCCTTGCAGTCAAACAGACCCTAATTTCATATGGCATTGTGCTCTCAAGGGAAAAAAATAACTTTGAACTCTTTATTTTGATGCTGCAATCAACAGAAACATACTCAAGAAGAGAATGTTCTCGAGTATGTAAAGTATAAACAGAAACAAAGTGAAACAGAACAAGTTCACGTGCCCATGTATATTTCTAGAATTTTCTGCCACTCTGCTACTCATCTATATGGTTATACATTCTTATAAAAATGAAATTACATGCTGTAAAATGCCAATAGACAGGGAAAAACTAGTTATAAAAGTTGCATCATTTGTATATCTTTTGGCAGACTTATCAAAAAAGGAAAAATAATTGTTATTCTGTTCTCATACTCACCAAGCTAAAGAAATTTTTAACCGTACGTGGCAGGGAAACGTTTGTGAATACTTTCATGTTGCAAATAGCAGTTTTGTCAAATCATCTTAATGGAAGGGATACTCATGTGCGCCAAATCAAAGTTTATGGACCCCGACCGTGCGTAAAGATATTACCTTATTTAGCCTCTTTACTACTAATCTTTCATTCTTCAGTTAACAAATATGATTATATTCTTCGTAACAGGAATCCTTTTCCACGCCAACCATTTCAGTTCACTTCTACAGAGTTCATTACTTACTCTACTGTGAGATGAAGTCAAGTACATTTTCTTATCTGAAATGAGGATATTCAAAACAAATAGCTTTGCAAACTGCAAGTAGCTTATTATATGTAACCTCTATCATTTCTGAATGGTATTTGAGCCAGAATACATGTGAAGGTACAATGTTGCATTGATTCCTTGCAGCATATTTGTCGTAGATAAAACTATGATACAACGTAAGATGTGGAACTTTGTCACTTGTTTCTATCTGGGAAGTGCTATCATGCAATATTCTCGTGCTGCAAAATGTCAATTTTATCTGTTCATGGCTTTTATGATTGAAATGTGGCGATTTTATCTAAATCATTGTATTTCGAATATGTGAGGATTATCTTACGATAATTTGAGAATGAAAACTCTAGGCAGATAAATGGTCAAGAAAATTGGATACCGACCGTGTTTATACACCTTTTGCACATAAAATCTTGACAAGCTGAAATGATAATACATTTAAGCATATCCAAGAGTACCTAAAATATGGAGCTTACATAACATTTGTTATATCTGAGCTGCTGATAGATAAACTACTTCCTGCACAGAAAATGGACTATACTGACAGAAAATGGCATCTTCATGAGCAATGATAAAATATCTGTCGAAAGAATTCGTGCTGTACAGTCTCATCATTTACCAGATAACTAAAAGTACAGATCGCATTTAAGTAGGGTTAAAAGAATGAGACCATTGAAGTAGATGTACATAAATTCATTGAAAAATTGTGAAGATCCCCAGAGCTGAAACACAAATCCATGAATCCTGAAAATAAATCAGATAGAATTTTAATATTTAAATACGAAACAATATCGTCAAGTAAGAGAGAGAACAGTTTCTTCGATGCTATAAATGCAGGTAACATATCATCAATTTTTTCCTTTAACCAGATATGATCTTGACTCCCCCCGAATGCGAGACTTTATATGTCATCCTAATGAGTACTGAATTCACAGCAGTGTAGATTTTTTGGATGTTCTAATAACTACTTTGTCGAGGTCTCTGTCCTTTGGAGCACAATGGCTATTGAAACTGACATGAAAGTATTTAGCAATACTTTTCTCACAGTGCAGACCTTTTCTTCTAAAGATCTTAGGCACAGGTGTGATTCTAAGTTGAAAATCCAGTTTCTCACAGTGCAGACATTTCCTTTGTCGATGTCTCTATCCTTCAGGCACAGGTGTGATTCTCATTATACAGACCAGAATCGACATTTGTCTGGTTGTAGAAAACATCGGGCCTAATTTAATCCTCCTTTTCCCTTCTAACCAGTAGCTAGTTACCAAATGCATCAGTGTCGGAACAATTTTTTACATTGCTTTCATTAACTTTTCCACATTCCAGCATAAAATTGGCAAATAAAACATTAGAAATCTGAATAAAAAACAGGATGGCAATGATAACAGCCAAATCCCCATTTATAAATATACTCATGCAAGGAAGTTGTGTCGAAGTACCTCAGGACAAGATGACAAGTCCAAGATAAATAGCTCCACAAAGAAATATGAAAGATATTATTCCCCTGTAAGACAAGCTCGTTGATAAGAAGAAATGCCGGATATTCACATCTTTAAACATAAAAACAGAAAGCTCTTAGCATTAATCCTTCAAGAGCAAATTATTGCATGAATGTGGTTAGGGGTATGTATAAGTTAGCTTTCTCAAACTAATTTAGCCACTTTCTAAAACTAATTCTTTTCTCAACCGTACATTTCATGGGACTCATAACTATTATAAATTTTTCAACCGACTTTTATCAAAATCTACTAAAAATTTAATTCTTAGCTAAACCAGACTGGTAATAAACCTAATTGATTGACCAAACAAGTTAGAAAAGATTGTTGGTCCCGATTGATAATAATTATGTCATAAAGGAGTATTATGGTGTTTTAAGAAAATTTTTGTGATCATATAAAGAATAGTATTCTCCAAGAGAGCCGAAAATTTGGGAGCGCTATAATTTTTATTCCCTAGCAAATCAAATAAAACATGAATATGCACATATAATCCTATATGAAACTTGAGTTTCCATAGAGTTGTTGAAAAATCACAATCCCATATGAAATATAAATCAAACATTACCTTAAGATTGCTGAGTTTTTCTTGTCTTATCACATGATACGGAACAAAACACTCTTGTTGAAATACTATGTAGTGTAAAATACTCACCAAATTACTCCCCATGCAGCACCATTACAAGGGCAGGGGCAAAGTTCTGCAAATTTCTCAGCATCACTAGAGTGAACCCTCCTAGATATCAAATCATCGTATATATCTGCATCATAAAAAATTAGCTTAGTGCATTCTGCCATGACAGCGGCTTTATTCTTTTATAATTAAGTAGAGTTCATACCATAAACTGAAAACAGACTATTCATAACACCTGTAGATCAGAGGAACACGCATTAGCAACAAAATGGAAAAAGAATAAAATCAATATGAGAAAAACCGAATATAACGCATTATCAGGATAAACCCCTACCAATGAAGAGAATAATATAGCGGAGAATGCGAACTTTAGTCAACTCTTGTAGAACCCATACAACGGCAATAAAAATGATAAATCCTGGCAAGACGGCAAATAAGTATCAATATCATGGGTAAAATGAATTAATTGCATATCAAGTACAACGATTATCATTGAAGTAACTCACCAATGCAAAGCCCCCGTAGCGTCCACTGTTCAACATTAAAGAAATCAGTAAGATTAAGGATTATGTGAAACCTCAAGATTCCTGAAAGTCTAGTCCATCACAAATTTAAAATAGCTATGCATTATCTGAAATTGACTCGTTGACAATTTAGCAGGAATTATTTCTGAACTTACATTTTTAGCAATGAAGAGCACAATAAAAAGAGAAAGAATAAGACATCCAGCAGCAATCCTTGCGGTGACAAGATTTGTTGATGCAAGGATGAGAACCATACCCCAAAATGATGAACCAAGATCTATAACAGCGAAAAAATGATAAAACTAACATGACCAGATAACAAAGCGAAAGAAGGATGGTGAATGAAGAAGCTAACCAAATTTAACTAAGCGATCCATTAAAACTAGCATGTGGCTAAATAAATCATTCAGCATACTCTGTACAGAAGGGAGAAAATTAAGTAGAGAAGAGTATTACATCCCGCCGGCAAAATGAGCCAATATACACCACCACGTGTTTGCGTCACCCCACCTTCATTTGCATGGACTTGCATGCCCTCCACCTGCATGTATGAGACAGTAGTGAAAACCTGTGCTTGAGCCTAAACAAAGAAGGGCCATCTAATCAAAAAAAATTGTTGTGGGAATAGATCAAACAAAACTTATCTATGAGTAATATCATGAATATAAAAGAAAAATATATGAAAAAAACTTAAAAATACATATCTAATAGATGTTTAGTCTACATGTTATAATAAGAAACAAGTATCTTCAATCATCTTTTGCTCAATGATCAGTGGAAGAGATCGAATCAACAAAAGATATCAAGCCTGTTGAACAAAGATAGCAGTAAGGTGTACAATGGTATAAAATAATATAATATGTACTGAGCAGTGAGCACGATGAATAATGCTAACATTATATTCTGTACCATATGATACAGGTTCATATTTTAGAAGTCATTAATTTATGATCATAATTAAGTACCATTGTGGAACGGATTATTTGTAACTTGAAAAGACGTCCCCATTTTAATGTAGCAACACTTCAGGAAATATAGATATGCTTTTCCCTTGATAGAGTTTATCCATAGTGTCTCTGCAGTAACTACAACATAGATACTTCACGAGATTTGTTATTCTGAATCATGAATTAGACCATTAAGGTATGATATTCTAATTTCATCTTTCTCCTATGAGGATTATTCCATCGACCCAGCAAAAATTGCAGAGAAAACAATTGTCTGTCGACTTCAACGTATAGAAAGCAGGTTTTACCTCAATGCATAGAAACGATATGGAGAAAAAAAATTTACCTCACCACAAGTGAGCTTGCAAGCAATTGCATGACTTGCTTCATGAAGAAATACAGTAATGAGCTTAAAAGGTGTCAGTAGAAATGTCCTCCATAACTGTTATGAGCATCATAGAACTAAATGTTAGTAACAGGAATCAAATCAAAGAGTAAAAAATGGCTACACGAATATGCTCAATAAAGAAAACAAAAGAAATAATTCAATGGTGACCTATTTTGTTCGTTGAAAACATCCTACTCCATTCTTAAAATTAAATGGAATTGTGTCTGTTGCAACGTCTAATCTAGAATAACATGTAAACTGATTGCTGAATGGCGTTAATTGTCAACTAAAAGGCCAAAGGAAAGTTATTATATCTTTTCCAATGTCTAATCTAGAATTACATGGAAAACTGATTGCTTGATGAAGGTAAATGCTTAACGGGGCAGCATTGCTAAGCCAAAAAGGTTGTCCAATCCTGCTTGGATTTTACAATGACTTCTATTGGTCCAAACGTGGCTTGATTTCTCAACAAGCCCATATGAAATTAGCTTTAACCAAGTCAAACAAGAGTCGAGCTCGAATATCTAGTAACTTCACCAATTTTCTTGTTCGTTAAATTATCAACCAGATCTTGATCTAGCTTCACAAGTCAACAAAGTCTAACTGTATCTACAGAAACCAATAATTACATGATACTCAATTGGGCATATAGGATTGCTGAGATTAGTAATGACAATAAAGTTCTTCCACATAAAACAACCACCACATTCATCAGCAACATTAACTCGTAGGTTAAATTTACATTCCAACAGACTCAGGATCAAGTAACGCAACAACGGGATGTTTTTACAGAGATCGTGTACAGGAAATGAAAATCCCTATCTTGCCTAATTTATTATCCCCTTAGTTCTTCATAACTAGCGATTAGGAAATCCCATAAAACAAAAGGGAAAAAAAAAAGTTCAAAAAATTGAGAACTGACCAGCAAATTCATAATATTTTGAAGAACTCAAAAATATCCATAAAAGAGGATTCTACATAGCAAAAAGAAATCTACTTTGAACCTAACCAAAGTAACGTGATAAATAAAAGAAGCAAGAAAAGGACAACAACATAAGAAAAATAATGGGAAGAAAATAGAAAAATACAACATACAGCGAGAATGACAACAGTGAAGACCCCAATTGTTGCAAGAAAGACTTTTTGATCATGCTTGCAACAATTCTTCAACTCCCAGTTCGGATTCATGTCTCTCTTTCTTTCTCTCTCTAGTTACAAGTAAAGAATTTCAATTGGCTGGGAGATGTTGCGAAAGTGGAGAAAAATCAAGAACCGAATTGGAGTGTGATAGTTTTCTTTTTTTGAAATTTTTATGCTTGTTTGAAATTGTCTTGAGGAGGTTGGTGCGACATGGACTTGGGTCTCTTGGTTGGGCCTATGTATCATTAATGGGCCTCCATTAGATATCCAAATATGTAAAAGCTTGCAGTTTTGTGCTAACCCAATTTGTCTAGGTGGATACGGATTTCCTTGCAAGAAAAGTTCCTATTAATTTCTCTTCATTTCCAAATTCAATTTGAAACTTTCTTTTCCCTTCTCTTTTTCACCATTGAAAGGAAGAAGCTTTTTCCTTTTCCTTTTTTTTTTTTCTGTTCTAGGGTGAGCTTGTGAAGGAGAAAATGACTTGTAAACGTAAAGTTATAAGGTATCATACTTTGTAGATTGCAAAATTGTGAAAAAGTAAAATTAATCGAGATGCAAAGAAAGACTTTTGTTGACACTAACCTATTTGGTGATTCACAACTAAAATGATAAGATTTATGTAACAAGCTTTTGATATTATGGTAGAGTTCGGTGCGGATGAGAGGAAACTATTTCTTTTCTATTTAGCCCCTGTTTGATTTGCTTAAAATTGTATTGTTAGTAAATTGTGATAAAAGTTAATGAAATATCTGGTTAAAAGGTTGATAAGTTGTGTATATCATAAAATGCATGAATAAAAATGAATTTTAAAAAAATGGGACCAAACAAGTACTTAATTTAAGCTTGAGGATATATTTCCCTCATTATAAAGTAGAAGATTCCTGACATGACATGGGCTTAGACTTGGGATGAGAACAAATTTATTTGGAAATTGTTACAATTACCCAGTTTTAGAACAAAAAATTGAAAAGAAAAAAACTGTGCTTGGCTTGTGTTTAGTGTTTAGAATGGTAGGCAGATCTTTATATCATGGATAAGAAGTATTTTCAAAATAAATAAATAATGTATAAGTGATTATTGAAAAATTCAAAAATGAAGTATTTTTCATTTTTGAATAAAAGTAGATATATAGCCTAGTCATCCCAAAATTATTTATAGGAAATCGTTAATTCGTATTTTTAAGTGAACGAGATGAGAAATTGAATATAACTATTAATCAAACCAAACATGATCTCATCGTGCTCACATTAAGCAATATAAACTTTTTCCACCGTCGACGTGACATTGTCAAGTCGACGGGACATTTTTCTTCGACAAATAAAAAAAAAGTTTGACTCATCGACGTGAGAACGTCACATCAACGGATGAACAACATAACTCATGTCCACTGCAGGTAGGAGATCAATTCTATTAATCAAACATGGCACATAGAAACAATTATAAAACTACAATGTGAAATGTGGCTTAGAACTTTCTGGAGCTACATGTTTGTGTATACAAACATTGCCTTGTACAAATTAAACTATCAAAAAAGTTAATAATAATTTTCTTTTTCTTTTTCTCAGCAGATCAATATAATATTTTCTCTAGTCGATTCAAAATATTTAAAAATATATAGAGAGAAGAAAAAAAAAAATCAAAGAATACTATGTAGATACAATGAATAAAACAATAAGCATTTTTCTTTTATAATTAAAATATTGTCTATGAAAGTGACCAAACAAATGTTGATTATCATGTCTGTCTAGGAATATATCCAATCCATATCCACAAACCCTTTAAGATAATCTTTTTCTTCTTTCTAATGCATCTTCCACTTTTCTCTTTTCCTCTTTTTCCCCAATAATCTCTTATAATTATTATTCCAACTAATTAGCTTTTCGAGGCCTAACTTTAATTTTTCATATTTTATTTATTATAAATATTTTGTCCTTCTATCGTCTTAGCTAGTTTGAAGTATCATTTAAAAAATGAATGTTGCGCGTAAAAGGCAAAAAATTATTATATTATCTAGATGGTTCAATCCGCAAGTAAATGATGGGAATTTTAGGGTGTAACTTTATATATAGAGCAAGTGTGGTAAATCAAAAATGGAAATAGATGAATCCTTTTTGAGTGGCATAGATGATAGATGGATTAAAAATTCATGATCAAAGGGCCATGAGATAGAGACGTTGAAGTGGAAGATGTTACAAGATGATTTTAGTGGTCTTTAATAAGTGTTTCTTCACATGGCAAGTGGCCTTTTTCATGGACCCAACTTATATATATGGTGCATACATCTAATTAAAATGTGAATGAAAAATTTATGTATATATGTGTGAGTTTGATCTCCTGCTTACAGTAAACATGAGTTATTATACATAATATTAGTGTGACAACATTTAGTATCGTCACATCATATCTTCACCGTTGACGTGGCAACACTAGATATTGTCACACTAACAGTGGATATAATAATGTTTGCTCACCGTTAGACAAGAGATCATCATTATATATGTGTGTGTGGTGGTCTTAATTTAATTGGATCATTTACGGCTTTACCCCCAATGTTTCCTCCATGCTATATAGTTGGGTGCCTAGTACCAACCAATGCAACAGTCCATGGTGGTTTTGGGCCCTCTGCGTGCTTACAATGGTCCTGCAATCAAAGAATTTAGTCACCCCTTCATAGTTGAAAATTATGAATATGTTCGAGTATCTTGTTCAATTTTTTCTTTTAGAAAATGACTTATAAGAAAACTGTGTAGATTGAAAGATACGTATACGAGACTTAAAAGAATCTCGCGAAAAATGGGGGCTCTTACATTTTTTTCTCGTGAAAATGTAATAGAAGATTCGCTTCGACAATTACCGGGAAAAAAAAACTCGCCTCGTGTACGAATGTTTCCACATAATTTCTTTGGTTTGTTTTCATCACAAGTAGTTCAATAATGTCCGTAAAATGTTCCATTTCACCAGCACTAAGCAAAAACGTGTTAGTCTTTGTTGGGCCCTTTTCAACTACAGCTTCTCAATTTTTCCATTCAAAATCGACCAATTCCATACACACACATTGTGAAATCTTAATAAAATCTAGTTTCATCTCCCCACGTCGGCTTAAAAATCTTCTTCAAACTACTTATAAGTCACTTATTACTTATCTAAATAATATTCTTCACCATCAAGTTTTCTTTAAAATTCCTTGTTTCTACTCATAATTTCTCCGAGTGTCGACGGTTCTTGATCCCAAGAAATCAAACTTCTATGCTAATAGTCCCGTTTGGCGATTCGATTTTTTATTACTGTCTCTAAATTCTTAAAAAGTTAGTGACTTGAAGTACAAAACCAGACTTGTAACCATAATTGGTAAGTGAAGAAAAATCTGCTAGGCAATGGCGATTGAAGTTTTCCCGGATAGTCCGAGTGTCGGGAGGAGTCCCAGAATCTCATTTTCTCATGATCTTTCTCAAACAGATGCGGTGCCAGTGGAACAATACATTGGATCAAGTTCATCAGAAGGTATGGATTTCGATTTTTGCGTTTTTAGGGAAACTTTTGGGCAGGAATCTTCTTCAGCCGATGAACTTTTTTCCAATGGAAAGATACTTCCCATCGAAATCAAGAAAAGACTGGCCCCGGCTGCGGCACCACCAGTTTCACCACAGCTACCACCTCCTATTCCTCCACCAGTCTACGATCACATTCTCGACTCTAGCAAGAGCTCGAAGAAAATTCCGACAGAATTATCGGATGAAAAGCAAAATTCTTCCAAGTCATTTTGGCGGTTCAAGCGCAGTGCGAGTTTAAATTGTGGCAATGGTTATGCTAGAACATTATGCCCTTTGCCAATTTTATCTCGAAGTAATTCAACAGGTTCAGCATCAAGTGGTAAGCGTTCTTCAGTGAAACAATCACAATCTGTATCATCAAATTCAAATACTGCACATCAAAGGCCTCCACTGAAGAAAACTCATACTTCTAATTATGCCAACATTAATGGGATTAGAATTAATCCAGTTCTTAATGTTCCTCCTGCAAATCTCTTTGGATTCGGGTCGATTTTTTCTGGTGGCAAGGACAAGAACAAAAAGAAGTGATTATCATTTCTAATTTCTTGAAATAATGTCACAGGTTTGAATTTCTTTTACTTTGTGTGGTTCCTGGTTAAGTTGTGAGTTCTTCAGGCTAATTAAACGTGCTTTAGATAACAATTGAAGGCGACCGTCGAGTCTTGTCTATTAATATTACATATCAAACACGTATTAACGA
>CADEPD010002420.1:0-20590 GCA_902829195.1 Fraxinus dipetala | reverse complement strand
TTTTCTAGGTAGAAAACTCATGTTTTTTCATACTTATTTACTTTTGCTATTTTTTGTTCTTGTTGTTGTTTTGTGTGCTTAGTGTATTCATACTTTAAAATTAAAAAAAAAATGAAATTGGAAAATAAAAATGCGGGAAAATGTTCTTTTACAGCATAATATATAATACACTTGATTTTATTTGTTGTGATCAAGTATGTGTTTAATCAAAGAGCTGTAACATAGTTTTCATTGCTGGTTTAGTTTATTTATGGAGTACTTAGTATATATGTGTATTCATGTACTATATGCACTGCATACACTATCATATTGTTAGTGGAACTCTACCGCGTGTGTGAGATTTGTGATGGCAATCACATGTTAGTAAGGTGACTTTGAACATGAATTGACCTTATTTATTAGACCTAAGTTCAAGTTTATCTCCTGTAATGCGAATCTCAATATCTTATATTCGTCTTCAGAGCCTATTTGACTCGAGCAATTAAGCCTGCTGGGTTTCTCATAACCTGGTGCATGTGGTCACTGAATGTTAAAATTTTTGATTCGATATTAACAATGAATGTTAATATTTTTGATTCGGAAGTATATAATTTTTGTTTCAGCTAAATTAAGTTTTGATGTTTAGTGATATCAATATTTCCTTTGGTATATTGGCTTACATTAATATTTATAATTTTTGTTTCAACTAAATTAAGTTTTGATATTTAGTGATATCAATATTTCTTTTGGTATATTGGCTTAGATTAATATTGCATCTTAATTTAGCGGGTATGATTCAATGCATCTTATGTTTAGCTGGTATGACTAATGATTAACTGTTTGACCGGTGTTTATCCATATTACTATTTTACGTGCTTTTACACTTGGTATTGAGTTGTCTGTTTCAGTCAAAATAGTTGGGTTGACAGTAGTACTTATTTTGAGTCTTTTTTTTTACTACCTTGACTTTAGATTTGTAGTTTTGTCACAGAAAGCTAAAGAGGGAGCTTGTTAAGTTTTTGTTGTAATTGGCAAATCTATGAACAAAAAGGATCAGATTTAATGTGTTATAAAAATGAAAATGTAAGTTGCAAATACTGCTAATTGAGTTGTATTAGGTTTAGGGTTCGAGAATGGAAAGAAGGAAAACCAGCACCACAATTTCGTTAGAATGTCGCCATGACTTGGATCGAGCAGCAGAAACAGAAAAATTGTCGCTAGCCTGTCGTCTGACCTTCGCTCAAGCAACACACTGTCGCTCGCTTGTCGCCCTTCGCTTGAGCGACAGAGTTATCCGAAAAATTTTAATTCGTATTTTTAAGGCTTTTTATTCGGCTCATTCATTCCTAAACTTACACTATAAATACCAAAACACTTTTGAACGGTTTTTCTTAAGGATGAACATTGAGAAAATATTGATTGCTTTATATTATCTCCATCAAAATCATCCATAGCTTTCAACCTTCATTTTTTGATTTGGTCTTGGCATTGAAAACATCAAATCCACTTAATCCAAATACCAAACTGCTACTTCCTATACATCTGTTAGAGTTCTGAAGATCAATGAAAGGTGACTAAAGTTCCAGTTATTGGAGAACACGGAGTTCTTCGTTGATCCATAAGAGATAGAAGAATTCTAAAGTCGAGAGTTGGTGCAGGAACACTCAATCTAGGAGGCCTAAGGGAATTGCAGTCAAGATGTCAGAAAATACTAATGGTAGTCGTGTCTGACAGACTGTGAGTTCATAATTCGTTTATAGTGGATTGTTGACTGGTAAAATGTTAGGAGTTTTTACCCAGTTGAGTTTTCTCCATCATCATATTTTATGTTATTTACTGCTTTCTATATAACTACGGCATCAAACATATGAAAATTAAATTGATTGACTAACCATGTAGACACAATTAAAAGTGACTTGTTACTTATTAATTGTTAATTTTAATTTCGCATAATCACCTATTCACCCATCTCTAAGTGTAGTTTGGGTCGAACCTCGTAATTTCACTCTTTGGCTAGAAGTACAAGAAGCTTGTTGTATTGTTCAGGTGTCAACTGACTAGCAAACATAGCGAAAGTAGATGGCGATGTGCTGAGTTTTTTTTTTTTTACCTACTTATTGAGAAGCCATGGGTTTGGTAGCATGTGCCAAGAGTGTGATAATGCTTGTTACAATGTTTACAAAAGAACGTTGGCATTTTCTAGAAGGACGAAATGGTGGTTTAGACGCCTGAAGCGTTGTTAAATCAATGGTAGGAATTGTTCAAATATGAATCTCTTGTTGTTTTTCTTCTTAATGTACCAAATTGTAGATATACTGAATTGAAAGAAATGAATCCATCAAGAGAATTTGACTACGAATAGCTGAAAAATGATAATGGAGTCCCTGAAAAAACTCCATGGCACGATCTTCTTTTTGTTTATCAAAAATAATTTTAGCATTACCATATATACATGGAATGACAAAAAAATGGATCTAAGTTCGTCCCATAAATATTTAAGTTGTGTAAAATATAATGAGACATGCATATCTTCTTGATTGAGGTCAAAATTTGATTGTTTCAATTCATAAATTTTAGGAGCATGTGATAAAGAAAAATGATCCTTCATAGGCATCTAAATTTGTGCTGCAGTTTCAACATACAACATGCTTGGACGGATTTCGGGTATGACAGAACTAAGAATCCAACTTCAAACCAAATTATTACAATGTTCCCAGTTGAGAACATCATCTTTCTCCTTTGGTATTGAGAGTGGCCTATCAACGAAATCGAGTTTACTGTTTGCACGAAGTGCCATTGTTACTACACAACTCGATGATCCATGATCGTCTCCTATCAATAGAGGTGTAACAAGAACGGTACAGGGATTATTTGAGTAATGAATGACATAAGGATCTGATTTGATAGATGGCAATGATGATGTCATATTGGTGGCAAGAGTTTCATCAGACATTGTGAATGAATTTGAGGCTGGAAAATGATATCGTTTACAGCTTTGATATCATGTGAAAATGGTTAATGCAAAAATGAGAAGAAAATGTTTTTTGTGAACAATATGTATATTTCATTGAGTTAATATCCTAAATAGTCACCGAACTTCGTCAAAAGTTTCGAGGAGGTCATCGAACTTCAAAAATACCCTAAATAGTCACTGAACTTTGTAAAAAGTTCATAGGGGGCAACTGAACTTCAAAACTTCCCTAAATAGTCACTGAACTTTGCCAAAACTTCCTAAGAGGTCACCAAATTTTGTAAATTGGGATCCCATACATCAATGGTTCAGTGACCTTTTAGGAATTTTTTGCAAAGTTGAGTGACTATTTAAGGAAGTTTTGGCAAAGTTCGGTGATTATTTAGGGAAGTTTTGAAATTTAGTGATCTCTTAGGAACTTTTTACAAAGTTCAATGACTACTTAGGGTATTTTTGAAGTTTGGTGACCTCCTAGGAACTTTTAACAAAGTTCAGTGACTATTTAGGGTATTAACCCTATTTCATTCAATTGCCTTGTATTTATAGGTGAATTTACAAGATTCGGGTATATGTACAAAGATGGAAAATTGATAACTCTAAAATCTAAAAGATTGAAATTTACAAGATATACATAAAACTGATAACTCTAAAATCTAAAAAATTAAAATTTACAAGATTTTCTCTTCGTCCAATATAAACATACTGCTATTTTACTTTGTGACCCAATAAGAAATTATACTGCTCCTATTTTCAAATCCGTTTGCTAACATGAAATTATATGAATTAAGAAAATGAAAATTATTTCCACATAAATTAGCCAACCCCCTGGCAGTCGACCTTTTTATCCTTTCACTATGAGAGGCACCCCATGTGTTGATGAAAGAGGGTGGTGTGGCACACATATAGCTACTCATTTACTAATAATTTTTCTGTAAATTAATTCATCTTAAGTGCTTGTTTTATAAAATTTTACTATTTTAAATAGGTCAAATTTCAATTTTAATCATATATTTCATATACTTCATCACCTTTATCAACATTTTAACCATACAACTTATCAATACTTTATCATAAATTTGGTCAAACAACCCCTAAATCTCCATACCATATGTCCGCTTGCTAATCGTCTGTGCTATTAATCTAGACGTCATGTCTATGCAAAAGTGAGTTATTTCAACATTGTCTAATGTAGTTCACTTGATTTAATATATACAAATGCATTTCAATTTTATTGGATAGTACACTGTATTCAATCACCTCGCTCTAAATGAGTAGCAACAAATCACATTGGATAGTAAGGGTGAAGCCCACTTGCGAGCACATTAAACGAGTAGCAAAAATCTTGTGCAAGCTGCTCGCATTTTTGGCAATTCTCGACAAAACAAAAGGAAAAAATTATCGAGCCCTGAGGACTGAGGGGCGACCAAGCCCAACGATAGGCAAATTGAATGACTCAACTCGACCCATTTAATACCCGTTATTGTAAAAACAACCCCATATTGGAAATTGCAGCTCTGGGAACTACCAATCTTCCCTCGCTGACTTCTCTTGAAACCACACAAGGAAACTTTACTTTTACTACAATTCCAAAAGGAGATGTATAAGAAATAAAAAAAAATCCCCCGTGAAGGCTGTAAATGTCAATTGAAAAAAAAAAAATAATAATACAAAATCTTACATCACCTCTTCTATTAATAGTCCCAATTGAGAAAGAGTGGTCAGAGAAAGAAACTAGAGATATAGATACAGATATACACACACAGGTCTGTTAGGGAGTGCTCTTCACGAGAGTCTCTCTCGAGAAATTAGTCCATATTACGCATACATACATTCATACAATTCAAGAAAAGCCAACGGAAAACTCACCGGCCGCTGCCTGCCGCTCAATATGTGCAATCCAAACACCACCCCAGCACTCACAGATCATCAAGATCACAAACCCTTCACGGCGGCGCCGCCGCAACAAGCCCACCTCTTTCTTGATCTAATATCCTTCAATCCGCAAAAGCCCACCAAAGAAACCCAAGAAAACCCACCCCAAATAGTTCTTCTGCCAACCCCATCAGAGTTTTTAAACGAAATTAAACAACTCTTCAGCCTTGCTTTTCCCATAGCATTAACTGCACTTATTTTCTATTCTCGTTCTATACTTTCGATGCTTTTTCTAGGTCACCTTGGTGACATTGAACTGGCTGCAGGCTCATTAGCCATAGCATTCGCCAACATCACCGGTTATTCATTGCTATCGGGTCTTGCACTAGGA
This sequence comes from Fraxinus dipetala, assembly GCA_902829195.1. Classification (NCBI taxonomy): domain Eukaryota; kingdom Viridiplantae; phylum Streptophyta; class Magnoliopsida; order Lamiales; family Oleaceae; genus Fraxinus; species Fraxinus dipetala. The sequence goes on along the minus strand of CADEPD010002420.1, from coordinate 15,377 downwards.
ATGGAGCCCCTTTGCTCGCAAGCGTTCGGCGCTCAACGACCAAAGCTCCTTTCTTTAACACTGCAAAGGACTATTATTTTTCTTCTGATTTGTTCTATACCAATTACATTTCTTTGGATCAATATGTCCAAGATTCTTCTGTATTTACATCAAGATCCCAACATCACACGCTTGGCTCGCACGTATCTTGTTTTTTCACTTCCTGACCTTATTACAAATTCATTTATTCATCCTATAAGGATTTACCTTCGGGCGCAAGGTATTACTCAGCCACTCACAATGGCTTCACTTGCTGGAACTGCCGTGCATTTGCCCATCAATTACTTGTTCGTTTTTCGGCTCAAGTTTGGCGTGGCTGGTGTTGCAGCTGCCTCCGCTGCTTCAAATGTTATAGTGTTATTGACGGTTATTTTCTACGTCTGGGCCCGTGGATTGCACGTGCCAACGTGGACGAAGCCGAGCCGGGAGTGCTTGACTGGCTGGGCTCCGCTCGTTCAACTAGCTGCGCCTAGCTGTGTTTCGGTTTGTCTAGAGTGGTGGTGGTATGAGATTATGATAGTGTTGTGTGGACTTTTAGTGGACCCCAAGGCAACTGTGGCATCCATGGGAATTTTGATTCAAACTACGTCCTTGCTTTACGTGTTTCCCTCGTCACTCGGATTTGCTGTGTCGACTCGGGTTGGAAATGAACTCGGTGCGAACCAACCTCAGAAAGCTCGAGTCTCAGCAATGGTATCAATATTCTTAGCAAGTCTAATGGGCTTATTTGCTATGATATTTGCGACATCAGTTAGAAATTTGTGGGCTCGAATGTTCACGGATGATCTCAACATTATACGGTTGACATCCGCTGCTTTACCAATTTTAGGTTTATGTGAGCTTGGGAATTGTCCACAAACCATCGGATGTGGGGTCGTCCGTGGGACAGCCCGACCGTCAACTGCAGCTAACGTGAACCTTGGTGCATTCTATCTAGTGGGGATGCCGGTGGCAGTTGGACTGGGTCTCTTGCTAAGTGTTGGATTTTGTGGACTTTGGATTGGATTGCTATCTGCCCAAGTTTGTTGTGCTGGTCTAATGCTATATGTGGTTGGGACCACCAATTGGGAGTACCAAGCCATGAGGGCACAAGTGCTTACATGTACAGGATGTGGTGAAATAACATTGTCCAATGACTCTAATCGTGAAAATGATAGAGAGCCCTTGATCTGTGTAACAGTGATATCATGATGAAGATCATGGAAATTGTACCACTGGTGTTATTTTAATTTTTGACAATTTTCTCATTTTGTTTTTTATTTTTTTCTGATTCAAATCAATCTTGATTGTGAAACAATGATTTTTATTTTTATTTTTATTTTTATTTTAAAGACAAAAAAAAAATAAAAAATCCCACAATTGGTGAATGTGAGATTTTGCTTGATATTGATTTGTCTCTTAACAAGCAACAGCCTTGGTGGGGATATTTGAAAACATATGTTATGGTTTAAAAAAAAAAAAAGAAAAAGAAAAAGAAAAAGGAACTCAAACAAAAGAGGGTGTAGAAGTGTGATGTGACAGCATGAGTTTGATGCCCATTTCAAGACATTTGCGTCTGTCCTTGCAATTCCACTTGCTGGTTTGGGATAATGTTTCTCATTCTTGTATCTTCAATTTTAAATGGGAGTGAGCATCTTCAATAATAGTATAAAATTGGATATAAATTAATATTTTTAAAATTATTTTTGTATTCTCATTTACATTCCAATAAATCTAAATCAAAATTCTACTCTAATAAGAAGAACTAAATTCACATTTTGCCTCTGATAGATATAAATAAAATATTTTAACAACTTGGAAATTAATGAGAGTAACAATTGATTTGTTAATTAAGACACTCATGAATTCTTTTAATTTGTAACTAGTAGTAAGGGCGTGCATTGCACGTCTTATGTATGTGATGAATGATATGTGTAATATTTTAGAAATACTAATATAATATTTTGAAAATAGTTTAGGTAATTGATATTGTTAAAGAAAAATTAAAATTGTTAAAAAGAATATCTTTGATTTTTTTTAATGAAATTATGTATATAATCTGAAAATGTCAAATAAACTAAAATATAATGTTTTGATTACAATAACTATTTTTTGTATATATTATTTTTTGTCAACGTCTCACAACTTTTCTTCATTTTATTTTCTACTTTTATCAAGATTTTTGTTATTTACATTGAAACTCCACGAGAATGTGCGACATATAGTTATCCATGAGAGAATACATGTTTAAAAAGGTATATTCGAACAGTAGGCACTTTGGTCTCTGAGCTTTGTTAATGGTCATTGTAAAGTATATACGTATTGAAAACTATTTATTCTTGATTTTTTATTTTTATTACCTATATTTTGAACTCAATTTATTATTTGTTTTTATTTTAATTTTGTCGTGATAAAAAATATTATAAAGTTCGCTAACTTTAAAATGTATATATTACTTGCTAACATATTAACATAAAATTATTTTATTTTTACTGCTTAATCAAATATAATGAAATATAATGTCATGTATAATTTTGTAAAATTTCAAATTAAACGCATTTTCTAATTTTCTGTTTTGAAAAATAAATTTTTAAAATGATAAACCAAATGTGTTTTTAGCAATTTTAAAATAGACCCTCAAAACAGAAAACTGAAATTGAATTCAAAATTGAAACGCAAACCAAACAGGACGTAAACTTCCCCTGAAAAATCAAGAAATCTAAACTTAAAATAATCCAAGAATTCATAGATTGTATATGTATTTTCTTAATAGAAGAAAAGCATAATTTTATTTGACAATTGTTGCAATTTCATAATGTCAATGAGAGACGAGTAGTATAGATGAGAAGAGAGGCCCAACACAAAATCAGTTGAAACAAAAGTCGATGGCACTAATCGATTAATTGGTAAAATTGAGCTAAACATGTCGAGTCGATTTGAATTGATCGTTTTTTTTATTCCCACTCTAAATATCCACCCCTAATATTTGGGGCAAGGCAATGCACGACGAAAAATTTTGCCATTTCTATCTTTAAAGTTTATTGCAAATATTTTGATACTCTATTATGAATATAATTTTTTTCTAAAGCCGAATTAAAATTTCATTAAGTCAAGTTGCTACAAAATAAATAAAAATGAGGAATACAATCAATTGATTATATAACACCAAAATCTAAAGAGATAAAAGATACATTCTTGTGGATCCTTATTCCCCTTGCAAGAAATAAAACAATAATAACTACAATTTCCATCAGTAAAAGAAATGCCTTTGAAACACATTGAAAATTTTAACTATTGACACTACAGTATTTCACTTCATAAGTTTTTAAGCGTCCGTATGATAGATTCATAAATGATTTATACAGCGGACTAGTACAAGGAATAGAAATGTGTCTCACGAAATTTGTAGATAATAATAAATAGTAATTATGAATATATGGTTAAAATTATTATTTGTCTTTGATCAAATTTATAAAATATTTATAAATTTGTATCCAAACGGAAGCTAATAAGTTTAAAAAATATACTTTGTATAAGCAAGTATGCTTGAGCATCGAGTGAGTTGTTTCAAGTACTTCAATACCCATAACTACCTATTAGACTTCGAGTATTACATAAATGGAATAGTCGAATCCACGTAATTATTGGAATTGAACCAGATCCGTTGGCTCCGATTCCATTTCGATTCTTCCCATAATATTTTTTCGAAAATATGTGAATAGACAATATAAATTATGTTTTCAATATCTACCAGAAATAAAAGATATATAAATATGTCAATAAATACATATTTCAATATTTTTTTAATCAACTGCAAATATACTACCAAATATAATCCAATATCTAGCATAATAATATCCAATTCCAATTGTGTCTTCGTGTGCAATACCTAAAGAAGGGTTTGTGGGGGTGGCAACATATAAGGTTAGTGTTGTGAAATGAAGATGATACCGGATTAATCCAATACCACTTTGTTGGAGAAAATAAGATATTATAGCCACAATATGAAGTAATTGATCACAAGAACAAAATACTTTGTAGAGAATAAAGATTTTATTATAATATGGAGAAAGAATACAAAGATTTGTGTTTACAATATTTTTGACTTCTACTAAATCACAATGAAGAGTCAACTATATATATGAAACAAATAGGGAACGTCCAACCCTAATAATAGAGTTGTAGTTGAAATATAATGCAAGAAATGGAGTCCAAAGCGAAATAGAGGAGGAAAAAATACACATGACGAAAATAGACCAATGGCCTCGTAGCTAGGCCAAAAACTTCCTAGCGCCATGGCATCGCGACAGTGGCAATGCGGCGCTCATTCTTAGGTCCTTTACTTCAAAATTTTGATTTTTTTCATTCTAATATCCTCTTCAAGTCCAACACAAATTTCAAGTTTTAATTGGACTTCTAAGTTGAATTTCAACTAGAATTCGCCAAGTAAACTTGAATATAATTCAACAATAGTATTCCAAATATAATTCTTCTTAATATACATTTTAATTAGAATTTTCAATTATCTTCAACAAAGAATGGTTCACACTCAAATTCTAACAATCTCCATATTGACCTTAACTCCACTGCAATGAGCAAAACTTGAAAAAAAAACTCTCCACTTTGAGACAATTTTCACTGCAAAGAATAAACTTGAACTTTTCAATAAAAATACAAATGAACTTCTTCACCAAAAAATTTCCAACTGGAAATATTCTCCATCTCTGTTATCCCAACTAGAGGCAAAAGTGATCTAATGACCAATCAACACCCTTAACCACATTCAAACCAGCAACTAAATCAACAGAATTATACCTACGTGGAATCTTATAGTAAAAAATGGGTCTGTTACTAGCAAGTAAATACAAGGACACCGTCGATGATGGTAGCAACACTGATTTGCCCATAATTTCTAAATTAACTAAGATGTATTCTTTAAAGAAGACCCCAAATTAGACTCCAATAATAAAGAATCCAACTCTAAAGGTACCTAAGTTCTTAAAATATGCTGATTGCTTAAAGATTTTGTATAACACTACAACATATATAAATGATATTTTTTGTCCCTTTAACAAAACACGAGCTCCTTTACTAACTTTTAGGACTCCACCTTCAATAGTATATTTATATCATTTTGAATCAATAGTACTTAAAGATATAAGATTTTTGTTGAGATCTAGAACGTATCTTACTGCATAAAGTATTCTAACCATCCTACCAAATATCTTTATTCTGATTCGATCAATACTAGCTATCTGACAGGGTTTATTATTATCGATCATAACAACACTTTTTGAAATTTTTTCATATGTTGAAAACAAATCCCGATTAGGAGTCATATGAAATGTGCAACTATATAAAAAAATCTAAGCATTGTCAGATTTGGAGTTATAGTCAAACATATACAAAAGCTCTACATCATTGTTAGGATTTTGTTGATTTGTAGTCAATTTTGATTTATTCTGCAACTTATAACAATCGTTTATCAAATATCTATATTCTTGTAATAATTATAAAATTTGAAGTTAGATTTTGACATGCCTCTTGAACAACCACCATCAACAATGAGACCATTTCTATGACCCTTAGGTACTTCAAGATACTTCATCTTCTCCCTTGAATGTAAGGCATTATAGATTTCTTCGATGGTGAGAGTATCACGACTATATAAAATCGTATCTCTAAAAGATACGTATGACGCAGACAATGAACACAATAAAATCAATTCCAAATCTTTTTCATCATATTTGATCTCCAATGTCTCTAAATCAGTGACGATTTCCTTAAAAGCAACTAGGTGATCCTTAAGAGATGTACATTCTACCATGCGATGAGAATATAGACGCTTTAGATTCACTTTGCTAGTAAGACTCTTCGTCATGCATAATTGCTCCAATTTTAACCATAATATAGAGGCTGACTCCTCTTTTAAAACGCTCTGAAGAATATTATTTGAAAGATAAAGATGTATTTGAGATAGGACATTTCGTTCCCTTCATTCTTTCTCCTCTAGAGTCCAAGTTGTAAGTATCTTATCAAATCTCAACAATGCATCGTCCAAATCTATCTGAGTAAGTACTGCTCGCATCTTTACTACCACAAAGAAAATCGTGTATTGCGATCTAATAGCATAATATCATACTTCATTGTTGCATTTATGAAAGGTCAAGTTGAACTATTAATTTGATCAAAACCTCGATCTTCTCAAGCATTTCAAAACCAAAAGTTCTGATACTACTTTGTTGTGAAACAAGAATGATACAGAATTAATCAAATATCACTTTGTTGGAGAAATTAGAGATTATAACTACAATATAAAGTAATTGATCGCAAGATCAAAATAATTTGCAGAGAATTGAGATTTTATTATAATATGAAAAAAGAATACAAAGACTTGTGTTTACAATGTTTCTAACTTCTATTAAATCATAATTAAAATCCAGTTATATATAGAAAACAAACTAGGAACGTCCGAACTCTAATAGTAGAATTGTAGTTGAAATTGAATGTAAGAAACAGAGTAGAGGAAAAAAAAATCGCACAGGGCAAAATCAGACCAAGTGGTGCCTTGGCACACCCTAGTGCCAGGCCAAAAACTTCCTTGCGTCGCAGCGCCCACTTTTAGGTCCTTTTAAAAAGCTTGACGTTCTTCATCACAATATCCTCTTCAAGACCAACACAAATTCTAACTTTTAATTGGGCTTCCAAATATAATTTCAACTAGAATTCATCAAGTAAACTTGAATATGATTCCACAATAGCATTTTAAATAGAATTCTTCTTAATATACATTTTAAATAAAACTCCCAAATATTTTCAACAAAAAATTCGGATCACACCCAAATTCTAATATTTAGGAATTGCTATAAACAAGAGTCATATGATTTAATTATTTAAATGAATGAATTTATTTGATTAGTGTACTTTCTACTTTTTTTTTTTGCGAACTTGCAATTTATTGGATTGCATCGTTGTGTTAGGGTCAATACATTGTAAAAAATAAAAAAAAATTATAAAAAAAGATAATTTTGATTCCAGTCAAGTACCCATGATTACGGTTCAAGAATTAAGAATCCTACAGGACTCATCGATTCTTGATTTTTTTAGAACCGGATTGAAACTTTGGTTTTGATTCTAAATTTTCTATTTCAATTAAAATGTCCAACCCTGCGGACAAATCACTAATGAAATTGAAAGGGCTATCACATGCTTTTGGGTTTTTTTTTTTTTAATTTTAATAGCAGTAACATTGACATGGAAAGATTGAGTTGACATTGCTCCTACTCGTACTCACCAATCACCCATCTTAACTTAATAAATAATTATTAAATTAATTGAAGGACAGAATATTTGTACAAGCAATTTATATATTTGTCTCTTTCCATCACTGTAGCCAGCGGGTCCTATTATATTATATGCAAAATGAGTCTGTGTTATGCTTTGTTTATTGTTCATCGCACTTTAATGTTTTTCAGTAAAAGAATTTCACTGCAGTCAATATACATATGGTAGTTACTGCATATCATTTTGTTTCTGTATTTGACTGTAAAATTGTAGGAACTGTGGCATGAAATGTGAGGTGAATCTGTTGGAGATTACGAGGAGGACAAAAGTTAGAAGAATGGGGTGTAAGGGAGCAAGAATAAGACTGGGACACACCAAAGGTAAAAACTTTCCAAGTTGCAGAACCAGACAACCCCATTCTCAATACTGCTTTACACACCCAACAAATTATACATACAAATTTGTAAACCCATTTCTTCTTTCTTCTCTTTCTTATTCTTCTCTCTAATTCAGAACAGCCCATATGAGCAAATGTGTTTATTTTTGTTTTTTTATATGAAATTATTTGTGAGGGTTTTTTGAATTTATCGTAACAATTTGATTGCTGTTAATTTTTTGGGTTTTGTTTGTGAATTTTGTAAATTGAGTATAGAGGGTTTGGTGGAGTAATAAACCCCTGATTGTGTGTCGGCGCAGGGTCCCTTTCTGTCGGCATTATCTCTGTTTTCATCCATCGATGATGCTGATGTTGATTGTCATTATGATATTTTCCATTTCCAATTATAATTGAAAAAAAAAAATTTGAACTGAGCTCCTTTGAATTGGAAGATTGGTTAGTTGAAGCAGCACCATCAATCAATCAATCAATCAGTTTGTACTTCTTTTGGGTTTTGATCGCTGCAAATCATTTTTCTTGAATAGGGAATTTGAATGTTGGAAATTGTAATGTGAGTAATTTTCTTGATCTGAGAAGGAAAAAGTTTCTCTCCTTCAAAATTCAAGCTCTGGGTTCTGACGGATCTTGCCAAGCCTGCTTCTGTTGCAGAAAAGATCCAAAATTTTCGCACTTTCTACTGTTTTTCCGCGAGGTCCACTAGTTTTAGTTTATTTTTTCTATTGCTCCATTTCATTTTTGATTGCATTTTGGTAGTGTTGAAGCCTGAATTAACTTATAAAATTGTGCATTCCGGCAATAAGATTGTTCCTGAATTTTAATTTTTTGGATCCTCTGAATCGCAATCGGGTTGCCTTCCCAGTGAGAGAATGTAGAAATGATTCTTGTTGATTCAACATTCATGTGAGATAGACCAATGAATATCCCTACAGTTTGGTTATCTGGGAACCCGAAGATTTCATGCAAAATTTTGATCTCTGCATCATGTTCAACTTTTAATTCTGAGCTATCTGCTTAGTGAAATTTTTAGTCACCCTTTCCTCTATAGGAAATAATAGAATTTTGGATTTCAAATAAATGTGTGCATGTGCATTGCATGAGCGAAACATGCCCTGAACGTAAAATGATTTATACATTAAACATTTGTATAATCTGTTCCAGTTATTTTATTGTGTTACTTTCATTTTCTTTATATAATTGAAACAAATTCCGTACGTGGAAAATTCTGCCTGCCCCATTCTCTTCTAATTTGAGTATCTCCTTTTAATCTTCTTTCATGCATATTTGCAAATTTCAGGTTTCATGCGTGATAATCTATATTTTCGGGACCACTCAACACTATAGCTGAAGTTGGATCCCGGACCAAATGTCAAGGACTCTTGCAGCAATTCTAGGAGGTGCTGCAGGAGCCGTGGCATTGGCAGGGATACTGGTTATAATTTTATGGTACTGCTTTTTCCATAGACGGAGCGTTTCAAGAACCTCTGAGACAGGTTCTTCGGATCCATCTGTTCAAGGTAACTTAGGTTTTGGGTAACTTTAAATGAGAACTACCACATTCAGTTTGAGTAAATATTGGATGATAAATGATATACAGCAGTTGGAAGATGCATAGGCGTTGAATTGGCTTTGCAAGGTGCTAGGCGGTTTGAGTTGGAAGAATTATCATTAGCAACAAAAAACTTCGGTGATAAAAGTTTGATAGGTCAAGGAAAATTTGGGGAGGTGTACAAAGGCTTGCTTCATGATGGGATGTTTGTGGCAATAAAAAAGCGATATGCTCCTCCTAGTAAGGAGTTTATTGATGAGGTGACTTCCCTATTTTTCTACAGAATTGATTGGAATTAATACAACGATTAAGGCTATCTTTCTGGACTGCTAATGATCAGCAGTGTACATGGCATTAATTGATATGCCATCTTAAATGGGACCCATATCCGTGCATTTAAGATGTTATATCAATTAATGTCACTTAATTACCACTAGACTGCTAGACTATTGGATGATTAGCAGTCTAGATAGAGCGTTATTCTAATACATATGGATGTAGAAGTTAGTATCCGACATGCTGATCTTACTCCTTTTGACTTTTGGTTGGAAAAGTGGTTCGTGGGAGGGATACAAGAGACATCTATGTGAAGAATCTTTAGGTTATTATGGGATTTTATTGCACTTAGCGATTGCTGAATATCCAGTATTCATATTCTAATGTTATTTGCACTTCTTTTTCACTTAACATCAAAATAATTTGAGCTCCCAAATCACGACTCAAATAATTCGGAGATATTCTGATTCTAATTCTCTGTCGTGGATTTGAAATTCTCTTCATTCTATTTCACCTTTGTCATCATCTTCGATAGAAACCGTCTGAACTTCTTGAAGTTTATTTTGATGCTTCGTTGTTCTTGTCCTCTTTCCTTTTTGCATGTGACCTTTTTCCCGTTTCCTTTTCTGAAGCCGACTACTATAAGAGTTTCAACATAAATACTTTTAAGCTATTGTAACTGACAGACGGATTTCCATGCCAAAATTCAGATGTGAATACCTTCCTATTTCACTTAGTTATTGCCTATTTCACGTCGATGTTGAATACCTTGGCACAATAACAACAGCAAAAAGTGGCCTTGTTTTCAATAAATTTGGGACTTTTTCAACTTTTTGTTAATCAATAAGTAAATCTACCGGGAAGATCTAACACAATCAAATCCTCATGATCAGGCCATGTTAGCACGGCAAACTTTCCGACTTTATAGATTGAATTATAGATTTCATTTCTTATCAGGTACGGTATCTCTCGTCTATTCAACACCGGAATCTGGTCACCCTTTTAGGTTATTGTCAAGAACATGATGTACAGATTCTTGTTTATGAGTATATACCCAATGGAAGTGTATCTATTCACTTATATGGTAAATCTCTCTCTCTCTCTCTCTCTCTGTTTTTGTGCACGCGTGCATGTGTATTGTTTAAATTTAACATATTCGTTCAAGTACGCCTTGTTAATTTCATGCAAGCTAGATCCTTTTGCAAAACATATTCTTGTCTATGGAACTACTACATAAAAACTCTATTGCAAAATTTGCACCTACTGCTTTCTTTTTTGCTGCTTTTCTCCTGACATTGTTTTGAATGAATCTGTACCATTGGGCCTCTCTCTCTCTCTCTCTCTCTCTCTCTCTTTTGTGGAGGTGGGGTGGAGGGATGGGGATTGGTTGTTTCACTGTCTTGCTTTAATGCAACTTATCAGTCTTCATTGGGCTCATTTCTCAGGCGCCGGTCAGGTTTCACAAGAAAAGCTTGAATTCAAGCACAGGCTTACAATAGCTCTTGGGGCAGCTAAAGGTGATCTTCTGCAAAATCAGTGAGCATTTATGCTTTCCTGGTCGTAGTTTATCTTCTCTTATGCTAAATAGTAAATTGAAAACTATATTACAATCCTGACTGCAAAAATTCTTTTCTAGAGTTCCATAAACTTATATTGGTGAATATGCTTCTTTAGTAATCAAGTATCTCAAAGAACTGATTTGTACTCAACCATATGTAGGTTTGGCTTACCTCCACTCCCTTAGTCCTCGATTGATACACAAGGATTTCAAAACAGCAAATGTTCTTGTAGATGAAAATTTCATAGCCAAGGTAGCAGATGCTGGGTTACGCAATTTTCTTGGAAGATTTGAGCAAGCAGGCCCATCTTCTCAATTAGCAGCTGATGAGTTTTTCCTCGCCCCCGAGTAATACATGTGCCATTCTGTTGTTTATTGTATAGTTCATGTGAGAGTTAGTGATCATAATTTCATTTACCCATGTAGGGTCAGAGAGTTCAGACAATTTTCGGAAAAAAGTGATGTCTACAGTTTTGGGGTATTCCTTTTGGAGTTAGTAAGTGGGCAGGAAGCAAGAGACTTGCTTTCTTCAGACGTCAATGAAAACCTTGTTGAATGGGTATATAGTCTTTTCTTTCACAAGGTTATTTCATTTCTTTACATCGCAAGACATTTGTTTACAACATGTATTCTGGTACTAAAGTTGTATGTTCCTTGAATGATTAGTAAAGAGTGAAAAAACAGGGACACCACTAGTTATTAATGCATTCTATGATCCAAAATGAGGGTGCATCTAATACGTTTCTTTGGTTTTTTCTCTTCTTTTTTAGATGCAAAATCTTCAAGAATCTGGCAGTATATCAACCATCATCGATCAAAGATTGGGAAATAGCTTTACTACAGAAGGCATGGAAGAGTTGTTACAGTTAATAATGCATTGTGTATATCCTTCAAGCGAGAAGCGTCCAGCTATGAGTTATGCAGTAACGGAACTGGATCGTATACTTGAGAAAGAAATGAGCTTGACAACAATTATGGGAGAAGGGACACCTGTTGTGACCCTTGGAAGCCAGCTTTTTAGGGCTTCAAAATAAGAAAGAAATGGGAATCACTGCTTTGAGCGTGCATTGTGAAATATACCTCCTTGGAAACAAAAGAGCTGTTTTGTTAATTGTATAAAGAGCAGCTGGATTATTTTTTTCGATTTTTTCATCATAGTTGTATGAAATCTTCTTGTAGAAGCATGTATAGTATAGTTACCAGTACGGTGAAGGTTGAGTGAGGGTTGGGATTATTGTGTTGGTGATGTATTTTTTCTGTACAATTGCATTAAGAATTGTGCAAGGGATTTGGTTTAGTTTCTTCCTTAATAATTGTGGGTTAATTTGCTGTTTGTATTACGTATCATTCTCTCTCTCTCTCTCTCTCTCTCTCTCTCTCTCTCTTTACCACTCTTCTCTGGCATTCCTGTCTAATTTTGAACTTCAAAAAAGAACTATTTTAGAATGTTAAGTTCATTTATTCTTTGCTATTTTACTGAAAATGGATCGAAATAGTCTCGTTTTGCTCCTCTTGAAAAATATGCATTGAGTGAGGTTTTAGGTTGGTTATTTACGTTAGGGGTTGGACAATCACTTTTAGATAGAGGTCTAGCAAGTTTATAGGATGTAGTTCTTTTTTCCCTCTTAACTGGGTTAGGTATTGGTTTGTTGATTGACCTAGTTGTCGGTTCAAAAGGAAATTGATCGTCGCTGTGGATAATTGATGCAGTGCAGCTCAACACTTTCTAATAGAATTCTAGGGTCTTGAGAGTAGGGAAGCTAACAGAATTCCCGTCTATTAAATGGACCAGACTCAAACCTCTCGAAGGGAATGAATTCTTAGTATCTTGAGGATTGCTCAACTAAAAGTAGAGTATTTTTGGTTATTCATTCAATCTTTGGTATTCCATATGATTTATAATTGGTATTAATTAGGATTGAATTTGTAACGACCCAAGCCTCCGTACTCAAGTCGTTAATGTACGTAGTGTTCGCTATGGGATAGTATCTGCCCTCTTACTCCGTTACGGATTCTCTTTGCATTTCCAAAATTCTAACCCAAGATCTATATAGTTAGAGATTTAAGTTGAATCTTGGCACAAAGTGGACTGTTGCGAAATTTTTTTTCGTTTTTTTGTAACGATCCGAACTTCTATACCTAAGTCATTTAAATTCGTATGCACTTCTCTGGGCATATATGGTGATTTGTGTTTCAACAAGAACTGAAATTGTCATGCTCTACTTGAACAAAACAGCTTTCTACCTTTCATTTGCAGTCATATAAATGCGTTCTGACTGTGATGACAAAATTACAACATTTTTGAAACACACAAAGACTAGTTTAATTAGAAAACAATTGTGGACCAAAATTATTTTTATTTTTTTGACTTGTCCTTAATCACTGTCTTACTCTATTCATCAATAATTACTTGATTTTTTTTTTATTATATGATTCAATCATTCAAATCTATCCTAATGAGTGACGATTCCCTTTTCAAGAGTTTCGTAATTTTTCCATGTGGTGGACCCATTTTCTTTCTTAAAAAATTTTTAATTCAAACTTTCGTTTACTAACTACTTAACTATGCTGGACAGATTAGACCGTTGGATGCCATGCCAGCTTGGGTATGTACAAGGGAGTCGCATGTTTTGGGCAAATAGTGCATTATCGTCTTTATGTTGTCCTGGGGTTTTCTTACTATTTAAACCCTCATAGTTGTTAGTGACATTTTTTTTTTTAGAAATTAAAATTAGTAAAATTGCAAGATTGGTATGCAATTCTTGATTTTTGTTTGATAATTCGAGGATTCAACGATCTTGAATTTTGGTGAAGGTGGATTAAATTGTTCTCCTACCATAGTGAGCATGATAAGATTGTCCACTTGTTGATGTGCTAAGTGAACATTACTTACAGTTCTCTCGAAATGAGTAAAATAATATTTCTCATTGTGAGTAAGAAAATATTTTTGTGAAGATGAATGGACTTGAATTGATCAAATTACACGTGAACGATACTAGATTGGCTATAAATGTTATATAATACTGTCGAGAATTTAGAAAAAATTGTGCAGAATTGAATTTGCTAAATGAAACGAGTGAAATTGATTATATTATGGCCACTCAACTTTACTCTAAATCTCAATTAGGTCCCTTATCTTTATTTTGATGCAATCAAGTCATCAATATTAATTTAATTTCAAATTTTGTTACACTTGTCCATCAGGTTACTCAAACTAATGCCAGATGCTAAACTTGACAAATTGGTAATGTGGGGTTACTATTCGTCAAGTAAGGGTTAAATACTAACGCCAATAATAATTATTCTCCTTCTACACAACATTGGATAAATGCAGTCACTTGCATCTATTCCTCTAGTTAGGGATGGGAACGTGGTCCGATTCGGTCTGATTTTGAAAAGAATTGAACCAATTGATTAGCAACGGGTATCTTAAAAATAAAATCACTAGTTGTATCTCTAAATATGAAATCAAACCACTAGTTTAGGATCGGGTTTGGATTTGGTCCAATTCGATTTCTTTAATTGAAGTTGTCAAATTCACTAACCAATACAAATGGAAAATATAACTATAAAAAATTTTAAACTCAATTGTTCGGATATTAAATTCTCCATAATCGCTTCATTGTAACGATTTAAGTTGATGCTAATGGTTTGCATTTTTCAAAACTCTACCATTTATATCAACTAGTTCATTGGAAGCAGAATATTGTTGGCTTGAACAGGTTTTTGAAAAATATGTTTCAATCTCACTTCCATTTTCTTTATAATTAGATGGGACTAAAGCACTAACTTCGAAGTGATGACAAGAATCGAGGCCTTTCATTAGTCCAAAATTGAAATTTAAAGGATCATTTGTCAGCGTTTACAGATAATACCAGAAGTGAATATGAGTTTGTTACCACGATTAAGCTAGGTAAAATGGTGGGTGCATTAAGCCACTACGTCAAATTTAAAATAAAAATGTCGGGTCAAATCTCAGTAAGACCAATTAATGTGGCCAAAGTAATATTATTAATGAATTAATTAAACTTGTTTATTATTGCTAAAATCCTATTGTTCTATTAACTGTACACTTTGATGGAAAATGAGTAGTTTTGAGGCTAATGAAGAAACTGTACATCTCTACCAATAAACGTGAATTCATCCCATCAATTAATGACATTCAACTATAGAGAGGAAAATAGAGAACAATTTCTTTGTTTATCTTGTTCTATCTTGCAGATTCATATCTTCCAATTAATTGCTATGGATCAAGGTATGTTACTTAATAAATTTATGTTAGGCAAATTGTTGTCAAA
>CADEPD010002412.1:0-13502 GCA_902829195.1 Fraxinus dipetala | reverse complement strand
TTTCAAAATTTGTTCACAAAGATTTATTTTCAATTTTGCTAATCAATTTACACAAATTACTGTTGAAAAAAAAAGGGCAACGTTTAAAAAACGTTGCGAAAAGAGCCATTTTCCCAACGTTTAAAAAAGTTGCAAAAGACCCGTTTTCGCAATGTTTAAAAAACGTTGCAAAAGGTCTTTCGCTTTTAAACGTTGCCGTATCCTTCTACTCTATGGTAACATTGAGCTTTGCAATACCCAAAAACGTTGCAAAAGGGCTTTTACAATATTTTTTGAACGTTGCAAAAGACCTTTTTTGTTGTAGTATTCGTGCATGTTTGGTAAAGCTTTTTGTAGATTATAAGTTGTAAGTTTGTTTGACCACCTTATACACTTGAAAAAAACTTTACCAAACATATATTCGTTTGAAAGATGTAAGAAACTGTTGAACGAAGTGAACAATTATTTGGTAAAAATACCTGTAAAGCTCAGGTGGTGTTAGAGAGTGTGAAGATCAAGTTGTTAATTATGTTAGATCCAACAATTCTACAGATACATCAAACACTGATATCTTGGAGACAAATAAGGAGGACATATCAGTTCCTTAGTTTTCGATCAGCAGTGTATTTTGAATTTGAAAGTTCATTGTCTGTAGGATTGTAGTTAGTCTCAGCCTCTATAAATGAGACCGCATGATTGTAAGTTTTACACATAGAAAATACAAATCATTGTTAAATTCTATACGTCATCAGAGCCTTAGAAAGACCAACATCTAGTAATATGTCCTCTACCTCATCTTCTACCAGTTCCGCAAACTCTCAACCTCTATCCCCTTTCATCACCACTATGTCCAACATAGTTACCCTCAAACTCAACCAAGACAATTACCTTATTTGGAAAGCTCAGCTTACTCCTTATTTTAAAGGACAAGATCTGTTTGGTTTTCTTGATGGAACCACTCAAGCTCCAGCTAAGGAAATTGACTCTCCTCATCCTGAAATCGGTGCTAAAACCAAAATTCCAAACCCAGCCTATGCAACTTGGATTCGTCAGGATAATCTTATCCTAAGTACTCTCACGTCTTCCCTCACAGAGAGTGTACTCACTCAAGTCATTGCTTACTCAACCTCCAAAGACGTTTGACGTGCTCTTGAAGGTAATTTTGCTTCTCAGTCTAGAGCAAGAACTATTTATGTTCTTACACAATTGGCAAATGCCAAAAAGGGTGCACAGTCAACAACAAAATATTTCCTTTCTATCAAAAGACTAACCGATGAGTTAGCCATTGCAGGGCAAGCCGTGTGATGACAATATTACCTACATACTTGCTGGCTTAGGTCACGAATATGACAATTTTGTGTCATCCATTCCTTCACGATCAAATTATGTCACCTTTGAGGAGGTTTACTCCATGCTGCTAACATCTGAAGCTCGTATTACTCGACATCAGACGCTTACTGCAGCATCTCTACCTACTGCCAATGTTGCTCAACGCCAACCCCACCAATTCTATCCTCGTGGTCGTGGTGGTTACCGTGGAAGAGGACACAACAACTCTCGTGGTGGATCAAATTTTGGAAGTCGTGGTGGTCAAAATGATAACATTACTGGCAGTGTCATTTGCTAGGCCTATGGTAAGCCAGGATCTACCCCATTGCAGGCCATGGTAGCATCGAATACTGGATAGTGGGACAATTAGTGGCACGCTGATACTAGTGCCACACACCATGTCACGAATGAAATGGCTAATTTCAACTTCAAGAGCAATAATTATGAAGAAACTGATCAACTTCAAGTTTGTAACGGTCAAGGTCTGTCAATAACCAAAACAGGTTTCCGTATGCTTTCTACTTATTCTTCTTCCTTTGTTCTTAATCGAATTTTACTTGTTCCTCAGATCAAACAAACCTTATTTATGTTCAAAATTTCTACACTTATAATGAAGTGTACTTTGAATTTCACACTTTTTTCTTTCTTGTAAAGGACTACTCGGGCAACACTTTTCATCAATGCCATCTTAGTAACGGTCTGTACCAATTTTCAGGCAATAAATTGCTTCACTGTGCTTTCTCCAGTATGAGGATTCCAATACAAGCTTGGCATCGACGCTTAGGTCATGTTGCTGCTTCAGTCGTTCATCATGGTTTAGCTTCATTTTCCAGTCTAATAGATAGCAAGAATAAACACATTGTGTGCTCAAACTGTCAAATGGCCAAGATCCATGCTTTACCCTTTGAATTATCTAGTTTTGTGCCATCTAAGCCTTTGGATCTTATTTTACTGATGTATGGGGACATGCATCTGTAGCTTCTACTACAGGTGCATGCTATTATGTTAGCTTTCTTAATAATTATTCCAAATTCTTATGATCGTTTCCAATTAAACTAAAATATGATGTTGAACCAAATATTCTTACAATTTTAGAAGTATGTTGAGAAGCATTTTGAAAGGAAAATAAAAGCGGTCCAATTTGAATGGGGTGGTGAATATCATCGTTTAAACATTTATTTTAAAGAAACCGATATTCACCATCACATAGCTTGTCCCCATACTCATTAAAAAAATGGGATCAATTGAGTGCAGCCATAGACAAATTGTAGAAATAGGCTTAAATTTACTGTCACATTCAAATCTGCTACTTTATTTTAGGAGGATGCGTTTATCACTGCAACATATCTAATAAATCGTCTCCATACGCCAATTTTACAAAATCAATCACCCTTTGAATTTTTATATTATAAAAAGCGAACTTACTCCTTTTTACATGTCTTTGACCCAATCTTAGACCATATAATAGACAAAAAATAGATTTTTGATGTAAAACATGAATTTTTCTTGGCTATAGTGTCAGTCATCACGGGTACAAGTACTTAGACCTATCAACTGGCAAAATTTATGTTTCCAGACATGTTATTGACGGAAGGATTTGGTGAATAATCACTCTTTTTTCTTATTATTCTTATCTTTATGAGGTAAATATATATACAAGTACTAGCTACAGAAACATAAAGTCTATTCTAAGTAATTTACATATAAAGAGTAACAAAATATTCTCACTAATTGTAGAATCCTATAATTATGATTTTCCAATCTTGAGAGTTGACAAAATCTCTCACGCTAACACTCCCCCTCAAGTTGGTGTATAGATATCTATCATGCCCAACTTGTCAATCAGTGCATGAAATATCCTCCCTGAGTCTGCCTTTGTGAGAACATCTGCAGACTAACTCTCGGACTTGACAAATGGAAACCGAATGATCTTCTGGTCAAGTTTTTCCCTAATAAAATGACGATCAACTTCAACATGTTTAGTTCGATCGTGTTGTACTGGATTCTGTGCAATTTGAATAAACTCATAGGCTTCAAACACTCGATTCCAAGGTCCTTTAGAACTTCTTTAATCCATAGCAGCTCACATAAACCATGTGACATACCTCAGAACTCTGTTTCTGCACTTGAACGAGCAACAACCTTCTGCTTCTTACTCCTCCAAGTAAAAAGATTGCCTTCTACAAATGTGAGATAACCCGAGGTAGATTTCCTGGTTGTTTGATCTCCTGCCCAATCAGCATCAGTGTAACCTTCAATGGTGGGTGCTTTATTTTTTGAGTATAATAACTCTTTTCCTAGAGCATTTTCAAATACCGTAAGATTCTATAGACTGCATTCATATGGTCTTCACTTGGAGCTTGCATAAACTGGCTTACTACACTCACAGCATAAGCAATATCGGGCCTAGTATAAGTTAGATAGATTAACTTCCCCACAAGTTGTTGATAACGACCTACATCTACCAGATTCTAGTCCAAAGACATTCCAAGTTGATGATTTATCTCCATCGGTGTTTCAGTTGGCTTGCAGGATAACATCCCGATTTTAGTTAGCAAATCCAACACATACTTCTGTTGAGAAAGGGAGATTCCCTGTCTTGATCGAGACACTTCGATACCTAGGAAATATCGTAGTTGTCCTAGGTATTTCATTTCGAACTTGGTGGCTAAATATTTCTGCAGCTTCTCCATTTCTTCAAGATCATTACCGGTCAAGACCATATCATCTACATACACAATCAATGCTGTTACCTTCCCTTCTTTGTGTTTAATAAACAATGTGTGGTCAAAGTTACTTTGCCTGTAACCAAATGACTTCATTGCTTGCGTAACCTTCCAAGCCAAGCTCTGGGCGATTGTTTCAGTCAATATAATGATCTCTTCCACTTGCACACATTGCCTTTATGTATGGATCCTTGCTTAACACCCAGAGGAAGCTCTATGTATACTTCTTCCTCCAAGTCACCTTTTAGAAAGGCATTCTTTACGTTGAACTGTCGTAGAGGCCAATCTCGATTTGCTGCTACTGATACGAGTATGCGAACAGTATTGAGCTTAGCTACTGGTGCAAAGGTCTCCTGGTAATCAATTCCATATTTCTGCGTGTAACCTTTTGCCACTAACCTTGCTTTGTATCTGTCGATGCTACCATCATCTTTAAGCTTCATAGTATACACCCATTTGCAACCGATTGTCTTCTTCCCTTTTGGTAGTGGAATCAATTCCCAAGTTGACTTCTTTTGCAGAGCTTCCATCTCTTCATTCATTGCCTTCTTCCACTTTTGATCTGCTAATGCATCATGCATACTACTAGGAATAGATATTTTGGACAATTGATCGACAGTTAGAGCATATGAATTCGATAATGTATTAGTAGAAATATAATTGTTAATGAGATATTTAACATTAGCTTTGAGATCAGGTTCATATTGTTTCTTCTATTTGATCTTGGTGGAAAATGAGAAGATAACCCTCAGAGTATTCTTCCTTATTTGAAGGAGAATCAAATATTGCCTGGGGTGTAGTATGATCTTGAACATTCTGGGGAAGCTCCTCAGTTAATGGTGTTAATACGGGTTCTTCTAAGACATCTTCATCATCTACATCATTCTCAGGTAAACTTGGTAGACCTGGACCCTCTAAACCAGACTGAAAACTAGTGGATTGATCAACAATATGTTGATGTGTATTCAATCTTTCCTCCATGGCCTCTAGCTCTAAGAACTCGGCCTCACCCATAGAAATTCCACTGCCTCCTCGAAAAAACTCAGACTCTTCATTCAAGTTCTCCCCCTGAAGAGATGAGTTTGAAACACCTCCTGCGTAGTATGGTTCGGTCTCACGGAAGGAGACATCTAAGGTGACATGCAACTTCTTATTTTGGGGGTCATTACATCTGTAGCCCTTCTGAAAATCTGAATATCCAACAAAAACACAACGTTTCGCACAAGGATCCAATTTACTTCGTAAGACTTTTGGGATATGAACTTATACTGTACACCCAAGCACTCTTGGTTCAAGGTTTGGTATATGTGAGAGAGAGCATAAAGACTGCAACTTTTATTGAGCAGTTTGAAATCCAATAACTCAAGAAGGAACCCGATTGATAAGGTAAACAGCTGATTTGACTGTCCCTCCCCAATAAAATCGTGGCACGTTCATCCCAAAGAAAGATGCACGCACTTCCTCCATAAGTTGCCTATTCTTTCTTTCTGCGAGACCATTCTGTTGTGGTGTGTACGTACATGAAGTACGGTGTCGTATCCCCATCTAGCTAAGATACTCGCCAAATGAAGCATCAACAAACTCCATAGCATTGTCGGATTGCCAAATCCGAATTTGCCGTTGATACTGTGTACATACCATGTTATAGAACTCTTGGAAAGTTGTACATGCATCACTCCTTTTATGGAGCAAGGACACCCATGTAAACCGAGTGCATTCATTTATGAAAGTAACAAAGTAACAAGCCTTTGAAATTGATGGAACCTTTGCAGGCCCCCAAATATCAGAGTGTATAATAATAAAAGGTTCAGAACATTTATTCAAACTTGGCAAATAAGAAGGATGACTTTTTGCCAATTCACATACATGACAACGAAATTCTGAAACATCTAAATTAGAAAACAACTTTGGTCGAAGTTTCTTAAGGTAACCAAAAGAAATATGTCCTAGTCTCTTATGCCATAACCATATATTTGCTTGAACCTTCTCAATTCCACTTGTATTAAATGCACAGTCGAATTGATGTTTCCCATCCTCAGTCAATTCTAAATGGTAGAGCTTGTCCCGTTTAACACCATAACCAAGAGTCTTTAGGGTCAGAATGTCCTGAAAAACACAGAAAGAAGGCAAAAAAAGTTACAGTACATTGAAGAGATGAGGTGATTTGACTAACAGACAAAATATTATACTACAGCATGGGAACAACCAATACAGTATCAAGTGTCAAAGTTTTGGACAATACAACGGATCCCTCCCCCGTGATAGGACAAGTACCTCCATTTGCAGTGGAAATAACAGATTGAGAGGATGGGTGAACAATTTGTAAATTTCTAAATTCTCTAGTCATATGATCGGATGCTCTTGTATCAATAATCCAAGTACTATTCTTAGAAGTGGCAGAAAATACATCTACATCACCGGAGATACCTTGTTGATCCACGTTGGCAGTAGGTTGTGACTAGATATCCCCTTATGTGGCTACTGCCACTTTGCCAGTAATGTTTTTCCTCGGGTTCTTTGAGAAATCCCACCAATCCGGATAGCTGATAATCTCATAGCATCATTGTTTTGAGTGTCCTGTTTCACCACAATGGCTACAAACAAAATTGTTAGTTTTCCATGAGGGTGGATTATTTCGCCCCTTTGCAAAATTGTTGTTTTCGTGTGCCACCACGGCTGAGCTTTTAGGAATTGGTCGAGAACTTCCCATGGTCCGTCTCTGTTGTGCTTCTCTCCTTAAATATGTATATGTGCTTTCCAAATCCAGCTTTGGATCCTTCTGTAGAATCTCGCCGCGAATCTGATCGAATTTCGAATCAAGTCCACTAAGGAATATGTGAACCCGCAACCTAGCCATCATAGAGTGCATATGTACAACTCCTTCAGCAGATCCCTCATGTACGTTCGTTCGATGATCGATTTCCTGAAAATCTCAACCAGTTCATTACAGTAAGTAGACAAGGTCGACCATCCTGCTTTGTGGTGAAAGACTTTTGGTTCAATTCAAACAAACGGGTTTCGTCCGATCCATCGTAGAAAGTTTTCGCAGCCTCCCATATCTCCTTGGCAGTGGCTAGTTGGATAAACCCCTGCATCAGATGAGGACTCACTGAATCAATGTTGGTAATCCACGTTGCGTAGCAAGGATCGTTGGGTGCTGGTGTCACCATTTCTCCAGTAAGAAATCCAATTTTGTTCCGTGCTCCGATGCGCATCTCCATCAATTGGGACCATAATGGGAAATTTATTTCATCAAGAATAACACTAGTGGGAAAACTAGAATTATCCTGTTGGACTATAATTGGTAGATTCGTGATAGTAGGGTTATGGTCTGAGCCTGCCATTTAGATTCAAAAAAATAATAAGAATTCAGTGCAATTTTTGATTATCTGCCCGCTTAGATACCATGACGAATCGGAAGGATTTGGTGAATAATCACTCATTTTTCTTATTATTCTTCTCTTTATGAGGTAAATATATATACAAGTACTAGCTACAGAAACATAAAGTCTATTCTAGGTAATTCACATATAAAGAGTAACAAAATATTCTCACTAATTGTAGAATCCTATAATTATGATTTTCCAATCTTGAGAGTTGACAAAATCTCTCACGCTAACATTTATCTTTGATGAGACCTTATTTCCATACAAAAAAGGGTTTTCCCCTACTACTAAAGCATGAGTTCCTGTCACTACAATATCTCTTCCTCTTACTTTGCAAGTTCTTTCGTGTAGCTCCAATGACAGACCACAACATTGACCTATACTAACAATTAATGCTGTCAGTTCCTCTCATAGTGCTCAAAATGTAGGTACAAATAATATAGCATCTTCTCTCCTTACGGTCTCAGAATCTCACTGTCTGAGTATTCTTGCTCCATCACCTGCGACTTAGGAGAATAGGTGACTGCCTGATGCTATCCAAAATCCTAGTAACATTCATCACATGATAACTCGATCCAAGGGCAACATTCATAAGAAGAAGCAAGCTTCAGACGTGTTTGTACGATACCCTCTTCCAAAAGCACTAGTTACATCTTTATCTGAACTCCATTGCGCCAACTTGTTACACAAAAGTATCTAAGTATGCTCATTTCTGCTATGGACGTAGAATTTGATGCACTCCTAATGAATGACAATTGGACATTTGTCAAACTACCACCTTTAGCTAATGTAGTCGGAAATCGTTGGATACACAGAGTCAAAAGAAGAGTTGATGGCACCATAGAGCATTACAAAGCTCGATTAATTGCCAAGGGATTTCATCAGCTTGTGAGACTTGACTATAATGAAACTTTCAGTCCTGCCATTAAACACACCAGTCAGAATTATTCTTTCTTTTGCTATGTCTTACAACTGGGAGATCAAACAATTGGACATTCAAAATGCATTTTTGCATGGATTTCTTGAGGATGTTTATATGACACAACCTTAAGGGTATCAATATCCTGACTTTCCTACACATCTGTGTAACTTACAGAGATCTCTTTATAGATTGCGTCAAGCTCCAAGAGCTTGGTTTTCCAGACTTACAGATGCTTTGAAACTCCTTGGTTTTTAGTCCAGTAAGTCTGATCAGTCCCTCTTTATCTAGCTTAGCAAACATCATATTATTCCTATTTTAACTTATGTGTATGACATCCTTGCGACATGCTCTAATTTAAAGATCATTCAACACTTTATTCAGTCCCTGCGTGCTGATTTTGCAGTAAAGGAATTGGGGGATTTGAATTATTTCCTCCAGGTAGAAGCTTTGCGGACCATAGAAGGTCTTTATCTCACCCAACACAAGTATATTGCTAATTTATTACAAAAGTCAAATATGTTCAATTCCAAACCATGTGTTAAGACCTATGGCAACCACATGCCCGTTAACTGCTGCAGATAGCAGACCATGTGATAATCCCCAAGCTTACAAAAGCATTGTTGGAAGCTTACAATACTTGTCCCTAACAAGGTATGACCTTGCCTTTTCTGTGCATAAGGTCAATAAGTTCATGCATTTACTGATTGAATTGCACTGGCAAGTAGTGAAATGCATTTTGCGTTACATGAAGCATTCAATTTCTACAAGCCCTCTTTATTTCCAACAAACAGTCACACACTATCCAAGCATATTCTGATTTAAACTGGGCAGGTGATAAGGATGATACACGGTCAATTGGTGCATCCTGTATCTTCCTTGGTGATAATCTTGTGCCTTGGAGCAGTAAACAACAATCAACTGTACCAAGGAGTAGCACAGAGGTTGAATACAAATCTTTAGCTAATGCTGCTGCTGCCGAAATACAATGGATTTAGTCTCTACTATTGGAAATTGGTTCTTCCGTTCCACAAAAGTCTATTCTATGGTGTGACAATATCGGTGCTACTATTGGAATTTGACTTTCACTATGTTCATGACCAAGTGTTGAACAAGAAGCTAATTGTACAATTTATCTCGAGTAAAGATCAGCTAGCTGATTCCTTAACCATTGTCTTCAACGCATTTCAAATTGTCAGAAACAATCTGAAAGTCCGAAGTCTCCCCTTCAAATTGAGGGGGCGTATAGAAGATCAAGTTGTTAATTCTATTAGATCCAACAATTCTACAGATAGATCAGATTTTGATATCTTGGAGGCAATTAAGGAGGACATATGTCACATATCAGTTCCTTAGTTTTTGATCAGCAGTGTATTCTGAATTCGAAAGTTCATTGTTTATAGGATTGTAGTTAGTCGGCCTATATAAATGAGACTGCATGATTGTAAGTTTTACACACAGAAAATACAAATCATTCATAAATTCTATAGAGGGAAATTGGGTAAGGGGTTTTTAGGCAACAGGCAAACCAGAGGAGCCAGACAGGAAACAAGAGAGAAGGGGGGGGGGGGCGCTCGAAGAGGAGCCAGCAGGGGGAGGCCAGACTACTAGCAATAAGGGTGGGGAAAGGAGCTGAATTGATGGGGGTTAGTTTACAAAATGTGCGTTATGCTAAATTTAAAATAAGGAAATGACAACTTTAAGGGATTAAAAGATGCTGTCAAAATAAACATTCCTGGAGCAAATTCAACATCCCATATATGTTTTCCTGAAATTACTGATTTTTCATAACATTCCAGGATATTCAGAGGTACTTCATGCAAACACAGAACAAGGGACTGGAAATTGAAAAAAATAAAAAATAAAATCCAAGAAATACATCTTTATTCAAATGTTATACATGTCTTTCTAATACTAACAAGTTAAATATTTTCAGCTTTATATCGAGGTTTATAATATTTTTTTTATAGAAAACTGCAACTCTAAATGACTTCATGTTAGTATTTAACTCTGGATACAGCCTATGCCAAATTTAACCTGAAAACTCTGTTGTACCAAACTGAGTGAAGAGTCATGTGAAACAAATCATACTTTACAGGCTCAGCATGCCAAAAAAAATGTTTCTGTACCTGTTTCACGCCATTTAGCATCTCGAGATATTTCTCGTCAGGAATAGATAGCAGTATGCTCTTCAAATTCGGAATATCCTTTTCTAAGACGAAAACAGCAAATGATTCCCAGTTCAAAACCTCGAAAAATGGAGGTACGTAGTTGTCGGATATAATTACCGGGACACATTCGAAGAAAATGGATTCCACAACTCTGGGACTGTGCACTGCAAAACCTCGGGCGCAAATGCAATACTTGCTGCTCTTCATATACTCAATGTAATTCTTGTTTCCCTTGACATGAGGCAGTCGATCGAAAATTCTCATGTTGGGATCTTTTCCCCAATGTTTCAGGAGAATTGGACGGGCTCGACCATGCATGTAACCGGCAAAAAAGGCGAGGATTGGCCTTTTGATGGCAGGTTCGCCTCCAATATCTTTGAGAGGATTCTTGGCTGATCGAACATTTACAGTAGGAAGAGAAACATCCTTACCAATGACAAAGCCTGTTTTAATATCAGCATTGCACAGTGCTCTTAGGCAACTTAGCATACGTCCTCTTGTTTCAGCAGGAGCCTGAGGAACTTCTAAATTCTAATCAGTCATAGACCTAATTTTTCCCAATTCCAAAAAAATGATTTATAAATTTAAGTTACACAGTAGAATAGTATATGGCAATTCAAATTTTGAGGACTCAAGGAGGGGAGTAAGTTGCTCAAACTTGATTTGTTATTATAAACAAGTTCAAAGAAGTACTCAATTTCGACTCATTTATTGTTTCAGGCCGTTCTTGAGCTACCTTTTAACTAGCTGAGTTTGAGTTGACCTCGAGTAGGTTATTTATACACTATATTTGGGGCTTGTTACCTCTACAAGTAGAGGATGATACGTCTATCAGCTTAAATATCTGTTCAAACTTGGGATTATTTATCTTCCAGCAGAGTTGATCATTAGACATTATCAAGTTTTCAAGCTTATGATCAGCCCCATAATTAAGATCGTAAATGAGATTAGCATATTGGCACACCAACTATTTGAAAGCATTATTAAAAGTACCATACCCAATCATGACAAGCAGCCAGAAAATGGTCTTCGCCGTTGGTCCTGTTCCAGAAAGAATATTTCTGAATAAGCATTTCGACATAA
The DNA here is from genome assembly GCA_902829195.1 of Fraxinus dipetala. NCBI lineage: Eukaryota > Viridiplantae > Streptophyta > Magnoliopsida > Lamiales > Oleaceae > Fraxinus > Fraxinus dipetala. The sequence continues at coordinate 1,909 of CADEPD010002412.1, read as the reverse complement.
TTCTGCATGTAATCTATCAGGCTTTTGCGACTGTGTGAATTGCGCACATAAAGTGTTAACTCCAGCAGTCGTGAACTAAAAGGTATGTAAAATAAGTGAGCTTCCGTGGGATCTTCAGTTACAAATTGTTTGTTTGATTCTAACAGCTTCAAGAACCAGCCTTCAGATGCATATATTCCCTCAAGTATTGATTCATGGAAGATTGGTTTCTCTCCTTCCTTGTAAATATAAACTCTCAGCATCTTATCCATCAAATCGTAGCTCCTGTATGTATAAGTCAATGTAACTAAGAAGGAACATATACTCCATATGAGCAATGTCAGTAAAATTCATATAAGAAAGGGGCGAGCTTAAATGCCAGTAAAAATACCTTTTAAACATGAAAAGATTTCGATAAACAGGTCCATAAAGTCCTGAATCAGAATCTATAGATGAAGCATTTTCTATCTCGAGTTTTGCATGCAGTAGTTCCTTATCGCCGGTTGAAATCTGTTGCGGTGGCTGAAGAAAAAACAAGTAAAAGTACATGAAATTTTAAGTTCCCATTAACTAGATTACAACATAAAGTTATGGTCCTTCACATACTGTTGAATTAGAAAATGAATGACTGTGCAGCAGCAACTCATTCATCTTAGATATTGTCACAGGGGCTAATTTTGGCATTTCAGACTTTCCATGACTTGGAGAAGTTGCCATAGAAGAATTATTGTTTACAATGCTTATATTACTCTCCAGTGGCATTTTGAGCACTGGAGAATGGTTAGGTTCCACTGATATCACAGGAGTTACTGAATCCAATTTTGTTGGAGTGACTGGACTAAGCGATGAAAATACTGGAAGGCCTGAGCTCTCATTTTGGCCAGGTGTTGAAGGAAAGTGTTGTGTTTGGATATTCCCTGGTGAAGTATCATTCTTTTCAGTGACATTTCTTGAGGAAATTGCATGCTCAAAATCTCTACATTTCCCTAAGGAGTCCCGAAGCGAACTTCCATTATTTACAGAAGTGAACTCTTTGTGAATACTACCATTCTTCTTGAGAACACAATCAAACTTGGTTCTCTCGTCTTCACCTTCATTTCCTTCATACTCTTCTTTCGTCAAGTTCAAGATCTTAGCACTGTTTGGTATCTCCTGAATCGTGTATGTATTTGTGATGTTTCCAACAGTTCCAAGACTCGAAGATATGCCTTTATCTGGGAAGTTCCTTTTACCAAAAAATGCAACTTTTCCAGCAGAAAGGAGAGACGATAAAACACTATCTTGAGGAAGTTCGAAAAACTGAACAAGCAAAACTGCAGCAAATGTTAGCACCATTATCCATAACAATCTCCTAGTTTCTATCAGACTCTTCCATATAAATCTAAATCCATGATCCATATTCCAAAGGGATTCCCTCGTCAATACCGTAACTTAAAAACTTCATTCATCGATTGGATGTCCACCCGTCAGCACCATACATGCTTACTTTTGTGGATTTCATGAATCAAGAGAACAGAGTTTTATCTGTCTATGCCGTCAGAATCCGTGCCAATACGACTCCTAATCATCAATGAGATTCAGTATAAATAACTCAACGCACAATGCAAGAAAACAGATCAATCCGCAGAGGGATAACATTTATGAAACTGACAAACTGCCTTAATTTTTACACAAATTGAACAGAAAAAGTGTCGCATTTCTCATATATAGAGATTTAACACCCTACATTTAGCAGTCTAGATTGTATTATTATCATTATTAATATATCTTTAATTAGTTTAATATGCAATGATTTTTCCTCAAAATTTTTAGCTAATTCGTATGCAATTTAAAGCTATTAAAAGTGCTAATCAGTATTTATCATAAACACAATCAATTTTCATAGAAACTACTGTAACTTGGGAAAAAAAAAAAAACAGAAAGAAAAATA
>CADEPD010002404.1:0-11744 GCA_902829195.1 Fraxinus dipetala | reverse complement strand
GAATTCTATTACTTCGTTATCAAATTCGAATGTAAATTTAATAAAAGAGATTTGTTTATATCTAAGGGGGTGTTTGATGGATATTATTGAGGAAATAATGTATTTTAAATAGTGATATGATGAGAAATATGTTGTTAAAAAGTAAGGAAAAGTTATTGATGTGATGAAAAATATTATTTTATTGAAGAATGTGTGGTTGAAAATGTATTTTGAAAGAATGTGTACCAAACATGGGCTTAATAAAATCAATGAAAGATTCTCGATGGCTATCTTTTATAACGATTTTTAGATAACGATTTAACACAATCCACTCAAGTTCGTGTTAGAATTAAATTCCTACGGTTTGCAGAATATTCTTATCTATGTCGAGTAGTCGAATAGACATCTTATTTATCCCATTATAATGAATACCACATAAAACTAACTGATAAAAAATGTACATCTAACAGTTGATTGAATCTGATACCACTGATATATATGTTTCAGATTGAATCGATCAAAAAATGGTCACAACTTTTTTCAGGGATGGAATCTGATCAGATATATGCCCCTTTTGTTAAAAGAAACTTTTTGATGCATGCAAAAACATTACAGAAGATGAACCCTAAAAAAAAAGTTGCATGGAATCTGTAATTTAGTTGCTGAAATATTCATTCCCAAGAAAGTGATTTTCAGATAAACTATCAGAAGATGCAATTGCATAGGTACAAGACGTTATTACACTAGTGATGTTTCATGTTTAGTGGCTAAATATTCATTCTCGAGATGAACCCTAAAAGAGTTGCATTAAAGATGTTATTAAATGCACAATGGATAGAGCCGGTTCAAACATTAGGCAAGTTAGTAAGGGGTCGTTTGACATGGCTTTCGATTTTGCTTCCGATAAAAATGGTTTTGAAGAAAGTTACCTTTATTTTTATTTGAAAAATAATTTTTAAAAGCAGCTCATATTCCAAAAGTGATTTTAGAGGAGGTCGTGTAGAACTAACTTTCTTTAAAAACTCTTTTAATTTGAATAAGCACTTTCATAAAAATAATCAAACCCTAAATTTATCATGACAATACTTCATAACATGTTGGGTGATAGTTAAATTTCCATAACGATTTCTTATCCAATTTTCAACGATGATTTTTAGCCATATTTAGTTTTCTAAGTTTGCGTGGGCATCACCAACATCTAACTCTTTACGTCTTGTACACCTTAAATGGTTATAACAATCTCTCCCATTAAAACCAATAGTATCACCACCAAGAATCGAGACAACTTTGGCAACTTGTATTTTCTCATTTCTGAATGCTTCAGAAATATTTTTTTTGTTAATTTAGGCATGCTTCTATTTGACCTAATTTTTATCCTTTTCAGTGGTGAAACAAATTTATGGTTGTGATCATCTTCAAATGCTTCAACTATCCAATAGCCACCTTCAATATCATTTGAGATTCGCATGTTAGCTTTACATCCACCTCTAACCGTTGAGCAACTTCTCTTTTTGTAGAACTCTCTATTTCACTTGATCCTTCAACAATTTTCCTACTATAATATTTTCCTTCATGTGAGCACACAAATTTAACAAGGGTAACGTGAGCATGACGTAACTAAAATCCGAGTACGAATCCAAAAACCATTTTGTCGTCCAAAATCTTCACAGTATGCCATTACTTCCTCTGCTGTCTTAAACTTCAACCCAATGTAGGGTGCTTTGCCTTGTATTGATGATGGCCCAATCTCATTAGATTGAGACACATGTATACAATTGCCACAATTGGTTGCATCCATCTACAAAACAAATTTGAAAGAATTGGTCAATGATATTGATTGCATAGAATTACAAATAATCAAATTCATTGTTGAATAACTCGTACCTATATTTTCTTAAGCAAATTTTAGCATACTTCATTTTTAAGTATTCCTCGTGGAGCTAGATATTAACATTTTATTAAGCATTTTACTAACACTTCAAGCAAATTAAAATCCAATTAAAACCTTTAGATCACAGATGAATCAAGCATTACACTGAAATTGATACAATACTGCCACCATTGAAGCAATCAATATAAATTATGCCTTTTTAGTCAAATTAACAGTTAGTTCATGATTAAGGAATCAGGAATTCAAATAATTAATTTATAATGAATGTGTAATCCTCTCGAGTCAAAATTTTCAAAATATTGGAATAAAAAAGGACGATTATAACTCTCAACGAAGCTTGATTAACTTAATGAGAATTAGAAATTGGAGGGTTTTATAATTGAAATTCTGATTTAGAAAATAAAAAAATCTCTCATAATTTGAATATTAGAGGAAAATCAGATTCAAGAACATGATATAATGCAGTTTTAAAACCATGCAGAAGGATCGAAATAGCAAAATTGAAAACCCGTGTGAGATTTCTGGTGAAGAACAATTGTATGCGTACAGAATCATACCTGAAAAAATCAATTCAGTTCTTATTCTGCTTTCTCCTAAATAAATAATTTTACGTGACAATGGAACTCTTCCTAAAATTTACACGTGGGCAAAGGAATTATTTCCAGGCAGTGATGGTTTGGAGATTCAATTTCGCCAGATAGATGATGAATTTGGGTGGTGATTGAGAATGGAATAAGATGATAGAAAATTACGATATTGTTGAGAGATTTTAGGGATTAATATAAGGTAATTATGGGTGTCTAGAAGTAAGTTTAAGAATTCTATAGTATTTTAATTGATAAATTTTGAGCGTTGAATTGAATTAAATTAAATGCGACGATTATTTGTCAAAAATACTTGTCAAATTAATGGGTAGGAGGAACGGTCCCGTTATTTAACATGGAAAGTATTTAATATCTAAACTTAAAAAAAAAAAAAACCAATTCATTTAGATAATATTCAAAATTCTAACCTATTAATTTTGTGTCTCATATTACAAATTTAACTGACAAAAAGTATGTTCTATTTTTATTATCTAAATAATAGATTTTTAAATTATTTTCATAATTCTATAATTGATTATATACAAGTTAAATATTCCTAACAATATTTTGAATTTGACTTTTTTCCATATTGTTATTTTAAAATTGATAAGAGTACTTTAATTTAATTGTTATTATTTTAGATTATACTCCATTAATGCTATTTTAAGGGGGAAAAAATTAGAACTTTTCAATAGATAACATTCTACAATATATTAATTGAAATATTACTAACGTGATTACAAGCAATTCCAGTACAGAAAAACCATAACAAGCAAGTTATTTACTGTCAAATAAATAATTTATTCACTCAGTTCAAAGTAGGGAAAGGAAGTAAGAAATTTATTTGTTTTAATGTCTAGTCTATTCAATCCTGCGTATCAAAAGGCATTAAACAAGAGTAACATTATCCTCAAAAAACATGTCTATTATTACAATAATCAAGATCCGGCTCCAAAAACTACCATATAATTCAATGTTACAAACGATTTGTCCTATCGATAAAAAGTCTTCAATTTGCGAAGAGAAATAGGTAGGCTAAACAAAAGTGTTAAAACTCATCCAGCTGAAGCTTGTGATTTTTCCAGACCTGAGGGATGTCGAATGATAATTTAGATACCGTTAACTAACCTCTATTCTACTAGAAGACACGAAAAACAAGTCTTCAGTACGTCTTTTTCCTCACAACCAACTTTCTAACGTCTTTCTTTGCAGTCGAGGATGACCCTGAAATGGACCCCATCGCAGCTTGGTATAAATCCTTCAATCTACAAATGTGAAGTTCATTTGAATTTAGTCAGTGCTAAAAATGTAAAAAGAAATAACAACATTCGTGATTAAAAAGCAGACGGAGACCATCCCAGCTACCTTGGCATACAAATAAAGAGTGTGATCACTGAAACTCCGACAACGAGAGGATATACAGGAGCCGGTGTCAATTCCTGAAGGCCACAAAAGAGTATAAACATATTATTGCTGTTATACATATATCAAATTGGATGTTCCTCCACAGAAACTACCGGAGTTAAATATTGCCAAATAGACGACCAAAAAATTTCTGTGATGAAGGTGTAAAGAAATTCTTGGAAAAATCAAGCATATAAACCAAAAATATAGACTTCTGCTGGTAAGAGATAATAAGTCACTTGCATCAAGGTTGCAAGTGCTTCTTTTAAAGAAGCTATCATTGCTGAACAGCTAAAGATTACCTGTTTGTGGATATCCTCTTCGATTCTATAGCTTAAGGGACCAACATGAACTTGAGGGTGCCTCTCTAAGTCGATCTCAATAGCTTCAGATTCAAATTTATGAGCACTGGACGGCATAGCAGATTTGAGCTGCAGAAGGTGCTTGCTTTTCGACAAGCCCTTCACCTGAAAGAAATTTGACAATGGCAAGGGAAAGATGGACTCAATCTTTGACGGATCACTAGTCAACCTGATTTCCACCCGGATATGCGAATTCAGCTCCTTGATCTTTTTACCCTCAACATGGCCACTTAAAATAGTGGTTTCTGGCTTTTCAAAGACTATAAAATCTAGTCCTTTTATGTCCTCGTGATCAACCTGCAAAATAGAGATCCAACAAATATGGTCGGACAAATGCATAGGTTCAAAACAAGGAAGAAAAGGTCAGATTAAGAACAATAAACACAAACTTAAAAAGAGCAGTCTGGAAAACACATCGCATGGACATCGCAACTTGATAATAATCTATTGCTTTATATCTCCCTGTAGATCTAGTCATGACCTAGGGATGAAAATGATTGATGTAGCTGAATCCGAATTTAAAGAGAACAAGGCTTAGTTTCCTCTTCATGTGGTTATACGCATGTTTAATGCTCTCAGTTGATTATTGCTTATCCAGACCCATGTCTGTACCAGATATGACAATCTAATTTGATTTCTTTACCTTCCCTATTCTAACTTGTTACACTGAAATCGCGTCAACAAGAGCCTCTTTAGGTCTCTGCCAAAATATGTCCTAATCACCTAGCTGTGACTGTGATTCAGTGGGGTGTGTAACAATACTATAACACTGTTTTAGATTTTTACACAAATTTGATAAACGTTTTTAGACCTAATAATTCTTTGAAGGAGACTATTTAACACCCCCATGACCAACCTACCTCAAAGAAAGCAAAAAAAAAAAAGCCATATCCACTTTCACTAAATCATAAAGAGAGATATGATCGAAGGAACTACCATACATTGGTCCCTTCAAACCAAAATTTTGTTTCTTACAACTAAACAAAGCAATATGAAATGTTCTAAAGCAGACAATCAACATTGCTGTTATCCTTTAATCTCCATTACTAAATTCCATGGCGGTTTCAATTTGTAGAACGAGCACCATATTCATTAAAATCGTGTAGAAGTCGAATGGGCCGTGGATTATCAAGAAATTATCACACAAGGAATCTTCACCACTGACTTGGGTGTGAAAAAAATAAAGAAAAGAAATGAATTTACATTTATTGGTCGAGATATCATAGTATTATTCAAAAAAAAAATTGTTTAAAATCAACATTCATACAAAATACTGCATCAGTAATTGAGCAAACATTTGGAAATTGTAGTGTGAGCTGAAAGATCATTGATATATGGACAAAAAAACATTGATACTGCTGTTTTTTACATCTTGGAAACATCAAAAAATGAACTGACCTTAACAGTAACAGATTCCGGAGATGCACGTTCAATGTGTGTTCTATCAAGTTCACCCTTCCTTGCTACTTTTATTACGTAGGTAGTATCAGGTTGGAGTCCCCTTAGGCGATAACTACCTGATGAATCTGTTACAGACTCCTCATAAAATCCTTTTGAGTCCGCCCTAGCTTCCACTGAGATACCTTCTACAGACTGACCAGACAAGAGAGTTACTCTGCCAATGGCACTGCGGAGAGAGTGAAGCAATTCATGGTCAGGTCAATATATACTACGTATAAAAGGATGCTGCAAATGAATTATGACAAGAGACGGCTTATCCACCCAAAACGTAAAGTGCTCTGTGTATACGCGAGAGAGAGAGAGAGAGAGTTTAATCATATAAGGTGGAAGAAAGGTGGTTTTAGATGAAGCAGAACATACATAATATAACAATTTATGCCAAGAAGCCGCACTACTAAAAAGAGAGTGACTCGAGCATGAAAAGTTTGGGTATGAAGAAAATATATCTTAGAACAATTAACCATCACATTTTCAGTAAGTAAATCTGAAGAATCCACATAACTAGTCACAGAGAGAGTAGGAATAATAACTAGAAAACTTGAAGCATCTGTTCTCATATAAATGACGTGATATTTGCGTAAATTTCAAAGTTGTAAGAGCTGAACACAAAACATGAGGGGAGTAAATGATGACTTCTTGACAAGAAAAGTATATCATCTACAGTTCACAAAGAGAAGTAGAGTATGAATAAGGAAGAACTTAAATCGAAATAAAGAAACTCGAGCACATTGACAACCAACCCATAACCTTCATCACAGCTATTGTAACAGATCACTAAAGACCCAACACATAGTTACCTATAAGCAACACGAGTGGCATGAAAGACGATTTCCCTGGATTCTCCAGAGCCAAGTTCAATTGCCTGAGTGGGAGGAGAGAAAGCATATTCCTGGAAGCAAGAAGAGAGTAGCAATCATTTATTATAATAACATCTACTGCAATGTGATATCACATGTACACTCAATACTCTCTCGATAAACTTAAAACCTTAAACACCGATGCATGAAATAAATAACTCAAAGGCTCCCACTCCATCAGTTGATTTCAATAACGAATGAGTGAAGCATGTCAATGAGGCAAAACATAGGAAACCAGGTTTTATTAAACGGAAGACAAAGTTAAGTAATAATGATTGGTTTGAGACTCTTTCCTATTGACCTTCCAGAGGACAACTTTGTCCAGGACGGTGCATCCTAAATGCAGCATTGTCACAGATCAAGATAAAATATGTGGTGCGCTGAAGTACCAATAAGGGTGAGAGAGAAAAAGGTGACAGTGATGCAAGCATGGCATTAATAGCATTTGGGACGATATACCTTCAATAAAGGTCGAAGATAGAAACTCCCTGGAAACAAGCTATCAAACGTAAACATTCCACCAACACCAGTTACTGAATTGTTCCTATATCCATCTTCACCACTCAATGATAAAAGAACAGAAGGGAAAGGCTCGTCCATGTCTTCTCTAGAATATATCTGCACAGAAATTTGACTGAACTTCTGACAAGAAAAGGAATGTGGTCCAACTGGCTTTACGTGATAACCAGGCTGCAAGAAAGAAGAAAAGTCAAGACAGTTTATATGTTGACAGCAGTGAACTTTATATAAACTTCTGTAAGTTTCCCCTAGCATGGTGAACTCACAGGCTTTCAAGAGGTTTCTAATAATGAGTATCCTATGCATTGCTTCCGATGGTGAAAAAAATAGATATATCGACCAGGTTTATTTTGAATCAAGTCATTCATTGAATATACTATGGAAAAAAAGGTTGGGAACTAAATGGAGTTCAATAGGTTGGTCATAAGTTCATAAAATTAGGCAAGGCTTGCAACACCTGACCATAATAATGAGGGGAAATTGAAAATAAAATTCATTTATCAGATAATTAGTATCAAAATAATAGTGAATTTTCATCTATTTCAAGAGTAAGGGAAGGGAGAAAGGAGCGACCAATTAGGACCCTAAGAATCCAATGCGGACAAAAATTAGCATGAGCAAGAAGTAGGCTTCAGCCAAGAGTTTCGCTTTTCACTATAGGTTGAAATGTAAATGTACAATTCAAGGTAACCCTTAGCGAAGAAGCAGCATTTTATCCAAATAAAAAGAAAGAAAATGCCAGGAGGGTTGTTACAATTACACCAGAGATAAGACCAGAGCAAAAATATCATTGAACATTGAAAAATGAAAGGCGTGATTGGGAAAAGGTAAAGTCGAACGTTATACTATAAAGTTTCAAAGATTAGCCAGACACAAGTACAGACTAAATATACAGTCTATTCCACCAATACCAACTTCTCATGCGGCAGCTTCAAATATTAAATTCTAATTCATTTGCATGGGCCCACATAGCAAGGTACACCCCGGAAAAGTACAAACTAAACACAACTCAAATGTCAGCAATGCAGTGTGGCATGGGAAAATCAACAAGACCCTTTTTTTAAAAGATTGTTGAAAAACTAGCAGCAGCATCCTAATGGGTATTACTGAAAGCTATTATATAGACTGACATCTTGTGAAAGATAAATGTAAACATAATTATTTCTATCTAGCTTTCAAACCTTTGATGCCTCAACGGTGTAAGTTATATCGTCATATAGAGGTCCTGCAACAAATAAACCATCCGTCCCCGTACTGGTTTCAAGAGCTAAATCTCCTTGCTTAAGTGAAGCGCTGTGGCTTTCTCTCTCAGCAGTAACTCTTATATGAACATCAGAGAGTGGAGGAGAAACTGATCCTTCAATATATAACCCCAGCCGACCCGAAAACGGAGAAATCGGAGCCTGGCAACCATCTTGTGTCACTGAAACCTAATAAAAAGTGAAAAATCTTGAAAAAACTGGCATTTGAAAGACAGACTATATAAATTGAAACAATAGTCTCAAGACTTCTTACATATTGTTGTCTTGGGTAAAACAAAATTTTCTTTTCTCCATTCCTGTAGCACATGAAAAACGAAATAAGGGCATACAATTTATCATGGCAATGCTGTAAGTAATTATTCAGGATATAGCTGCAATATGTAACTCGAGCAATGATAAAGACGGAAACCTATGTTGCATGAACAAGATATGCCGAAATGTGATTTTTCAAAAATGCAGGACATGGACACGACAGGGACACGTTAATTTTAATTCTATATAAGTAGATTTATGTATTCTATCATTATGTTAATACTTCTTATTTTTTAATAAAATCAATTTTGTACTTAGTTTTAATTTTTTGTGGTTTTTCTTTGCATTACTAGAGGTGGGGGACCATGGACGATTCACATCATTTTTAGACAGATCAGACATCGTCTCTATGTTGATCATGATACTGTTTCCTCCACTTATCGAGAAGGGAACCAAGTAGCCGATTCGCTTACATCTGAGGGGTGGGATCAAGCCATTATCAGGAGTATGATCTCCTTGACCTATCACGACGTCTTCGAGAGATAGATATTGACTTTCTAGTACTAGAAATAGTTTGATTTCCATTTTCTCGTTTTGTATTGGAAGTAGTACATACCTCTTCATATGTCACATTTTTTTTTGCTTTTGGGAGGTCAAGTTTATGCCCCCTTTCCTCTTATTCTCGTGGTTTGTGTTTTTATATATAAGGTTGGGGAATTCAAACCCCCACCAGCGCCTGAAAGCCCACGAAGGTTGTAATGGTGTTTTGCTTAAAATAAAATAAAAAAGGGTAACCCTAAAGTTCAGTATCCTAAAGACTAAGATTACTAATAACTTGGTGACAGTCTTGCCAATAAAGTCAATCCGAAAAGAAGAAGCAAGTTGTTATAGTGACCATGAACTAAGAGGATAACTTGGCACCATTTTACTCTTAGCACAATACAAGTAGACTGTACAATAGAGACACATGCTATGACGTCCTTAAGTCACCATTACCAACATATCTTATTAACTTAAAGATGACTTTTATCTACTCTTTTTATGTGAAATACAAGCTGTTTAAAAACTTGTCCTATAAAAAATTTAATAGATAATTATTTAAACATTAAACGGGCCATCTCATGAAAATGCATAGCCCAAAGTCAAGCATGATCAACTTTCCTCGAGAGCTTACCTCCTAATTATATTAATACAAAACAAAATAGACATTGAGATACAAGTGAAAAAACTGCAACGCACATACCGCATGTCTCGAGGGACAAAGATGAATTTTTCACCAGAATTAACCCACACTGAATATTCGTAGATAGCAGCAGTTGATTCATCAATTCCACTGGAGACAAGTTTGGCAGTGGTACCATCAAGAACAGTTCCTTCATTGTCTAACATATCCACGGGTATATGATCAGGTAAATTCTCACCACCACCGACTGAATTAGTATCAACATTTATATATCCACTGAGGAGATATTTCTCTCCTTTTAAATAAATGGGCTGCAGAAACAAGAAACAGATGAAACCAATAGGAAAATGAAAATACAAAAAAGACGTACATGTCCAACTACAACCAGAAAAGAGAAGAAAGAAATTCTTAATATCTACCGATGGATTAGATGTATCAATTCTCAAGGAGGAGTTCCCAAAGGAAATACACGAGTCTACAAAGTGGAGTTCGTGCACACCAGGAGACTTCAGACAAATGCGCTGTGCACCTTTCTGAAATTTGAAAAGAAAAATTATAAGAGAGGACTTCATACAAAGAGAGAGAGAGAGAGAGATTACGAAGTTCTATATTCAAAGGTTGGTGCCAACCTTTATTTTCATATCCACATGAGAACCATCTGGTTGATTCAGGTAAGCATCCGCGCCATGGCTGGAAGTCACACTGACCCAATAGCCTTTTTGAACAAAAGTAATCCCTTCAACATTGTCAGCACCCACATCCACATCAACAGCACTCTGTTCCCAGCACCATATATCATCTCCTGACATGGTTGCAGGGGAATAGTTTTTGACCTAGAAATGGAACAAAAAGATAAAAGGGAAATGAGAAGATCAAAAGAATTGGTAAGTAAATAAAGGATAACCAGATGACTGGCAGGGCATGTGCTATGGACTGATATCTAGAATTTTATGGCTATTTATTATCAGGTGACACCCATAGTTGAAAGGAGGGGAGAATATGTGCAATGGGTGAATGTTGAGATAACATGGCAACAATTTCAGAAAGTGGGGATAACCTTACAATGTAAGCAGCTGACAATTTAAAAAGAGAAGCAACCATGGAAAGAGTACTAAGAAAATCAAAGATAATATCATCACAGCAGAAACTAAATTAATCATGACAAGATGCAGTAGGTTTCAAAAGTAAAAAGAATTAAAAGCTGATGGCATTACCTCAACGCTGTATTTCCCAGGGAGGACATTGGAAAATGAAAATTCACTACTCTGATCAGTCAAACTAATAGTCATCTCTTCTTTACTTTTACCATCCTTTCTTAGAAGCATAACTGAAACAGAAGAACCACATGTTTCCTTGCAGACTACTGAGCCACGGACATCTACTTGTGCCTAAAATTCAAATAAGTACATGAAGTAAATATAAAAGCAGGAGTTAATCAGGATTCAGGGACAAAAAAAAAAATTGCTAATGACAAATATAAAAGTGGAGCATTAGCTGCTTTAATAAACCTCATAATAATATATATAACAAGACAGATCATAAAGAAAATATAATTGTCAATCATTTAAACACAGATACTGTATTTATATTTATATGGAGAAATAAAAGCATTTTTCGGCTCTTCCTGAGTTTGTAAATTCTCACCTGATAAAATTTGACACCTAGTAAAGGACTGTTGACTGAGACATCAATGTGAGGTGGAGAGAACATAAGTTCTGGAGCAGTATCAGGCGTTGCTGGAAAAGCAGATAAGCGATATTCACCAGGTGGAACCTAAGGAGGATTAAGATTTCAAAGTGATGCAACTTTGGTAAAGAAACGAGAATGACAAGCAATCAAAATGAAATGTCACACAAATGAGACAGCAATTGAAATATTTCTTGCATGTTTAAATATAGAAAGTGAACTGCTGGTAATTTATAGAAACCCTGTAATGCCCCATAAAGCTATGACAAGCTGTTTAAATGTGTTACCAAATATAATTAGATAT
>CADEPD010002394.1:0-11306 GCA_902829195.1 Fraxinus dipetala | reverse complement strand
TTAATTTAATATTCACGTATCGGATAACTTTTATTGTGTTTTAGGTATATTATTGAGGAAATAATTTATTTTAAATAGTGATATGATGAGAAATATGTGGTTAAAAAGTAAAATAATTTTATTGGTTGTAATTTATAACAATAATCATTATTAGTTGTAATTTTTTTCAATTTGTTTCACACTAAATATTTTAGCTTATATGTGTGTGTGTGTGTGTGTGTGAGAGAGAGAGAGAGAGAGAGAGAGATTCATGCGTTGCAATACTTTATTCATTTAGCTTTTATTTGATATGCGCACATGAATCAAATAATTATGCGCACATAATATATTACCATAGCACATTTATGGAATTTTAGCATTCCATGGTATACAAATTAAGGATGAATTTCCAAGATATTTGTTTACTAAATAATGCACTACGCATATTATTCTTCATGATAAAAAAAAAAAAAAAGTAATTTTTTGACTTAAAATTAGCATGAAATAAGATTAATATGATGTCAAATGCAATGAAAATCATCGAAGGCTCCAAAAAGCTGGTATTATTTATCGAATAATACAAAATTATATATTTAATATACACTTTTACAGCAAATTCCTTTACATTAAGATAATGTGAAAAAATAATATTAAATATATTTGCATAACCTTTTTTGTATCTGACTTTCTAGTAGCTAAAAGAAAAATTTACCACTCTCCCATTTAACATGTACTGTACATTCATAAAAATGATTAATCAAACATTATTACGAACTAAAGTTCGTTGATCCAAAAAGTTTATAATTTGAAATGGTCTACTAAGATACCTGAGAGTAATAATAATGCACTGAATAATTAATAATTCATATGAACATCCACTAAAGAAAAACAAGATTCTTTTGCCTAATAATTATTTATGCACTACTTGTTTTTAAGTCAAGTTGGTCATGAGACTATTCACTCTAAAGGTCAATATTAAATATCCAACATTATTTTTAAAAAAATCATTAAAATATATGTGGGCTTTACACCTACCATGTGGATTTTACTTTTCATGGTTTTAATTGATTTTTCTGTTCGATTGTCTCATATCTATTACTTTTCACTTAGAATGTAGTTTTTCCCTAGACTACTCATCTAAATCATAAAATTACAACCTTAATTTCAATCAAGACATTTCGTCTTGATAATGCTCATGAATTTTGATCATAAGCATTTGATAAGTATTGTATGTCAATGGAAATTTTCATTGAACGTTCAATTTCTCATGTTCATACACAAAATGGCTTGGCAGAGTCGTTTATCATACATCTACAATTCATTGTAAAACCATTATTAATGAAAACAAAACTCAAATCTTCTATTTGAGATCATAGCATATTCATATAAAATCAATTGTTTATTATCCATACTCACCTTTACAACTTGTAATTGGTCATGAGCCTGATATTTCTTACATGCGAGTTTTTTGTCGTGCTTTCCGAGTTCCAATCTCACCATCATAACCTACCAAATTGGTCCCCAATAAAAACTTGAAATTTATGTTTGTTTTAATTTACCATCTATCATTTGGTACCTTTAACCTCAAATGAAAAATTCATTTATTGCACGTTTTATAGATTATGATTTTATGAATTGACTTTTCCAACTTTTGGAAGGACAATAATTATCCAAAAAAGAACGGACCATAAATGTTCCAATCACGTAAAGAGATTTTAAAATAATGAAAAGAACTTCCTTGGTGAAAAAATTAGAATACCATGATTGTAATGGTTGTGAGTAAAATCTCGATGATCTCCTTGAAGTGAGTGGTGTTCCGACTGTCCGAAACGGTGTTTGCTACTTGCAAAATGAGGTCGGGGCTTTCTCTCCCATTATATCTCCGGCGTGGGAATCAGTAATCGATTTTTGGAGAATAGGAAATAAGTATAGTAGAATTGAAATAGTTCAGGTTCTAAGAAGACTACATTTTCTCACCTTAAGGGTATTTATAGGCACTTGATGATATGCCCTCGTTCCATGGTTAGTTGTGTCACGTGTCCCACGTATGCCCTCTCCACTTTTCCCACATTCTAGAGTAGCGACCCCCACTCGTCCAACGGTTGGTGATGCCCACGTTCGCTGTTGGGTGGTTTTCGTTCATCTCATTTCTAATTGTATGGTTAAGGATAGTGTTGGCCTCACACCTATATAAACATAGAGGGTCTTGACGGTCTCGAGGTGGTAGATGGCTTCGTGGTGGTAGGCGGTCTCGTAGTGGTAGGCGGCATATGTGAACGTAGAGGGCCTCATGAGGGTTGATGGCCTCATGGTGGTAGGCGGCCACATGGGGGTCGACGGCCTCATTGGGTGGACGATCGTACATGGTTGACGTGGGGCGTATCTTGGGTAGTCCTAATCCCAATTGCCCACTTGAATAATTATCAATGCAATCTTGTATCACTAGCCCCTCTGCCTCTTGTCGATATCTATCGCTAAGAGGTAGTCTTTCCGAACTGGCTAACTAAATTTTTTTTGTCGTTTGATTTAAAGGGTCGATATTGTACGTGTTATCATTCGATTTAAATATGTCTATACTACACAAGTGGCACTTCACAATTGATTTTCATTCTTGGGGGGGAATTTACCCCCAAAAAATTCAAAAATTTTCAAAATTTTCACCACTATTTAAAGTGTGGTGGGGGCATTCATTTGCTCTTTCTTCTCTCTTGTAAACATCTTCAACTTCCTTCTCCTCTTTCAAGGTAAATCTCACATCTCCTCCTCCTAGTTTTTCTTTTATTTCTTATCATTTTGATTATATCCATCATTCATGTATAAGACTATCATTTCTTCTTCCTCCAATGAAAGTGACGGTGAGAGTGTATAAATCGGTCGACCCCACGTCGAATGGATCGACCGAGATCATCCCTGACCTCACCGTTCGACAAGTGAGGCTAGTCGATCGGCTGGTTGACACTTGGCTGGCCAGCTTGGCTGGTCGACCATCGATCGGCCAGAGGCTGGCCGACAGTCATTCAGCTCCTGGCTGGTCGACCGCTGTCCTGTCGGCGGGTTTTGAACCCGTCGACCAGCAAAGATGATAATTTCGCCCATAAATTTTAAATTATTGATGATTTCGATAATCCATCCTATCCAACCGAGTTTCATTCCTTTTAGTCGAGTTTTCCCAAAGGATATATTGGTTCTACCAAGTCATTGAGTCAAAATTTAGAGCTAGGGTGGGATGCCGTGGGGAGGAAGTGATTCTTGCTATTCCACAATGTTATAGTCTATACAACTCCACATCCAAGTTGGAAAAACCAATCAAAAAATATGAACGGCTGGATCGTTATGTCTATAGAGCCTCTAGGCCAAACGAAACGCTTCCTGAAATCGACCCTCACGAGGTCGCCGTTTACAAAGACATTATGGATGGTGGTTTTCGATTTCCCATTCATCCTTTTTTTCATCTCGTTATTCAACGAGTTTCACCTCAGATTATCCCCAATGCGTGGAGAAAAATGCTATATTTCTTATATACTTGTCTTAGCAAGAAAATCCCACTTTTTATGGACCTTTTTAGGTATGTTTTTGAAATGCATGAGCTAGTCCAATGCAATGCCTTCGTCTACTTCACCACTAGGGTCCCATTGTGCTTTCCCAAGTTTAGAAATTCTGACAGCGAATGGAAATCCTGGTTCTTCTTTGCTCGACCTAATAAGGGTCAATTCTTCTTCAATGCCCACTAGAGGCATCCCCTAATTCGCCTATTCAATAGTAAGGTCGAGATCACTCCTCTTTTAAAGGTATAAATTCAACAACTTTCTAAAATTCCACCCCTTGCGCCCGACCAAGGGTCAGTTTTGATAGTGAGAAATATGTTGCTAGTGGGGATGGGTCGTCCTACCAGTTGCTCTATTTATGTGGATATCTTAACTTCTTAACTAGTTGGCCTTGATTGACTTGATTGCTCACATGCAGATATGGATTTTGACTTGGATGAGGTATTGAAGTTCCTGCCTGAGCCAAGAAGTGGTGAGGGGTTCATTCCCACTGATGGTGCGTTCCCATATGTTTCGCTTTTTACTTTTATACATCTCATGGCTCATTACTTTGTAAACTTGATAGACTATATCTTATGTTCGCAGGGATAGAGTTTAATTTGGATGAAGCCATGGATTCCTTGGTAGGATGCCTCGTGAGAGCGATGATGACCCATCCTTCCATTCCATTGAAAAGAAAGAGGACTAATGATAGGGGAGCACCGCATCGTCCTATTGAAGAACTAACTCATCCTATTAAAGAGCCTGTTGAAGAGTCTGTTGAAGTCATTCCACCCCCCCGAGGATGGAAGGGATGGCTCGAGCCGTGTAGTGATCGAGCGCGAGGGATCCCCTCTTCCAGATTTTAGATTCTCTCCCTCTCTAGGCTATTCAGAGTTGAGGGCAATCAAGTCCTTGGTTACACCCGAGCGTGCCCAGACGATCACCGGGTGGAATGCTAGCAATCACGAGAGTTCTAGTAGTCCACACTCAGAGGGTATATTTTCTACCGTCGTTATTTGGTTTTGTTGCTCTACTATTTTATATATACCTCGCAATTACTTGTTATTTTGTATTTATCTTTTTTTTTTTTTTAGGTTGTGGCTCTTCAGGCCGGGCTTGTCGAGTTGAATCGTCGCCTCTCATCGAAGCTGAAGACTCTTACCGAAGAAAAGAAAAAAGAATATCTCCATTCAAAGAAGAAAATCTCATCCTTGAAGAAGTCCCTCGAAGTTTTAGAGGCCCGCGCTCGTGAGCAAGAGGCAGAGATAGATAACTTACGATCTTTTTTGGCTCGGGCTCCTGAGGAGGTGGTGGAAAAGTATAAGCCTTCTACCAAGCATGTTAAGGACTTGGATGTATCCGTAGAGCAATACAAGTCATCGTCTGATTTTGCTAAAACTTTACATTCTTATGGGGGGAAGGCGAAGGCAGCGTCCATCAAGCTAACCAAGGAGTTGATATCTGCTGAACATCCTACCATCGATTCCTCATGTTTTGATAGGTTTCTAGCTCAGCGTAAAGGCAAGAAAGGTGGAGCCCCTCAGTCCAAAATAGCTGGGCATACATCCCGAGGCGAGGGTGCTGGGATTTTACATTCAGGTTGACCTCACCCACCGTTGTAGGCTTCTTTAGCATTTTCTCTTGTTATCTTGTTTTTGTCGTCGAGTAGTTCGGAGCTTTTTCCTAGTTCGGGATGTAGACAGACACGCTCATTAATTTTGAATATCTATGCTTTCTTTTTTAACACATTTTAGTCTTGCTCATTTCCCCTTCCTCATTTTTTTCTCACCATTATACATTGAGCGGTGTTGAATGCCGGATCCGGTGATTTTGGGCCTTAACCATATTAGGTTTTGGAAACTCACCACCAGCCCTTAGCGATTTTGAGCTAGTCAATTTCTCGACTATTTCGCTCACCGCTATGTGTCAAGCTATTTCGAATCTTTGAGTGCATGGTCATGTAATTTTGAGCCAACAGTTTTCGGTATTGAAACTCACTACCAGCCCTTGGCAATTTTAAACTAGTTAATTTCTCTACTATTTCGCTCATCGCTATGTGTCAAATTATTCCTAAATCTTGAGTGCAGGGTCAGGTGATTTTGAGCCTTAACCATTTTCGGTATTGAAACTCACCACCAGTCCTTAGCGATTTTGAGCTAGTCAATTTCTCAACTATTTTTGCTCTATGCGTCGAGCTATCGAGGGAGGTCTGTATTCTTCACTTTATTCGATCATAGATAGAGGTCTCATAACAGAATTTAACTTGTTAAGATTTGGGAACTCAGTAGGTGCAACAGGACGTCTCAACTAGGCTGACATTTCCTTAACACCCTCATCATTTGCCGCCATCTAGGCCTTTCATTGAACAATTTTCAATCAAGTGTGCCTATAGTAGGCATTACATCGTAAAAATCCTAGCTACTATATTTAAATGCGATTATACATCAAAAAGAGAAATAAAGAAGAAAAATCCCTAATGATCTATTGATAATACTGCTTGAGATGTTCGGCATTCCAGGCCTACCTAGAGATTTTTCCTTCAAGTCTTTTAGGTTGTACGCTCCCTTTCCAAGGTTGTGGATCACCTCATACGGTCCTTCCCAATTCAGGCCGAGCTTAGATGGAGGGTGACCCGCTGCTGCTGCTGCTTCTCTCAGTACTAGATCCCCTGTCTGAAAAGCTCTCGATTTCACCCTACGATTGAAGTAACCAGCAGCCCTTCGCTTATAAGCTATCATCCTCATAGCTGTCTTTTCTCTCACCTCGTCTAGTAGATCAAATTCTACATTGGTGGTCGATATATCAAGCTATTTAGCTTTCATTGTGCTAGTCTCGTTCAGGACTTCTACTGGGACTACAGTTTCTATCCCGAAGGATCACTTGAAAGGAGTTTCTTTGATTGTATCTCGTGGGGTCGTGTGATACGTCCACAAAACATTAGGTAACTTGTCTGCCTGGAGCCCTTTTTCCTTCTCCAATCTTGTCTTGAGATCCCATAAGATCATTCGATTGGTTACCTCTGCCTGCCCATTTGCTTGGGGTGTACTACAGAAGTGAGCCTGTGGTCTATATGATAACTAGAGCAAAAAACCTTTAAGTCATCGTTGTCAAACTGTCTGCTATTGTCGGTAATGAAGACCCTTGATATGCCAAATCTGCATATTATGTTCTTCCAAATGAAGCTTTGTACTTTTATTATCGTAATGGTAGCCAAGGGCTCTGCTTCGACCCACTTTGTAAAATAATCGATTGCTACTAGGAAGAACTTTCTCTGTCCCATGGCTATGGGTAAAGGTCCCAAAATGTCCATCCCCCACAGGAAGAAAGGGCTTACACCAAAAATAGCTGATTATTGCTCGGCAGGTACATAGATCAAATTTCCATGATGGTGACATACATCACACTTTCTCACAAATTCCTTGGCGTCCTCCTTTATTGTGGGCTAGTAGTACCCCTATCGTAGAGCTTTGAGGGCGAGGGTGGTTGCCCCTTGGGGATTACCACAAATCCTCGAGTGTATCTCGAGTAACACTTCATAAGCCTCGGTCGGGGGCAAGCATTTTAGGTACGGCATGGTAAATTCTCGCTTGTATAGTCGCCCATCGATCATGGTGAATGATGATGCCCGT
Organism: Fraxinus dipetala; assembly: GCA_902829195.1. Lineage (NCBI taxonomy): Eukaryota > Viridiplantae > Streptophyta > Magnoliopsida > Lamiales > Oleaceae > Fraxinus > Fraxinus dipetala. The sequence continues at coordinate 4,171 of CADEPD010002394.1, read as the reverse complement.
ATTTTCAGCCTCTTGGCTTCCTGCGTGTTATTTGGCAATTTATTCTCCGTCAGGTAGTCTACCAATGGGTCTAAAAAGCTTTTTTCATGCTTTGAATTTGTCATTGCCTCTATGAGCAAGATGCTAGGGTGTCGCAAGACTTGTACATTCGCCGTGCTAGGTAGATTTTTTAGATTCACCAATGCTATCTTTGATAGTGCCTCTGCCCGCTCATTGTCTCTGCGAGGGACTTTTGTTATCTTGCAACTCTTAAACCCCATTTGCAAGTCTCTAACCTTCATTAGATATGATGCCATCCTCCCATCCCTTGCCTCGAATTTGCCTATCACCTGTCTGATAGCAGGGATTCACTGCATATTTCAAATGATGTTATCCCAAGACTAGCTACCAAATTCAAGCCCGTGATGACAGCCTCATACTCAGCGTCGTTATTTGTTACAAGGAACTCAAAGCGTAACAAATATTCAAACTTCTCATATTCTAGTCCTATCATAATGATGCCTGCTCCGGACCCCTCGACATGCGAGGATCCATCTACGAAGATTTTCCAAACAGCTTTTGTATGTAGGGGTAGTTTGGTAGAATTGTTAACTCAACAATAAAATCTGCCAACGTTTGCGCCTTGATGGCCATTCTTAGCTTAAATTCAATGTCGAACTCACTCAGCTCGATTGCCCATTTCAACATCCTACCTGACGTCTCAGGACAACGTAAAATTTGTTTAATGGGCTGATCTGTCATGACATGTATGGTGTGAGACTGAAAGTATGGCCTTAACTTCTTGACTACTATAATTAAAGCAAATATTAACTGTTCCGCGAGGCTATAGCGAGTTTCTGCACCCCTCAACACCTGGCTAACATAATAGACAGGCTTCTGCACTTTTGAAACTTCTTTCACCAACACTGCGCTGATTGCATGTTTTGATACTGCTAAGTATAAACTCAACGTTCCCCTGCACATGGCTTGGTTAAGATCCGTGGCTTCTGCAACGATTGTTTTAACGATTCAAGTGACTCCTCACATTCTTTGGTCCATTCAAAGTTGGTAGAGCCCCCAATTGCCTTGAAGAAGTGGTAGCACTTATATGCTGCCCGACTCATAAACTGATTCAATACCGCTACCTGACCCATCAGCCTCTGGGCATCTTTCTTATTTTCTTGGCTCTTCATCGCTAGAATGGCTCGAATTTTGTTTGAATTTGCCTCGATACCTCTCTGTGTGAGCATAAAGCTTAAGAACTTACCACTTGCTGTTCCAAAAATACACTTCTCCGGGTTGAACTTTAGTTTGTTTTGCCGAGCAATATTTAACACCTTCTGTAAGTCGTTTATATGGTCGTTGGCCTTCACACTCTTGATGACCATGTCATCTACGTACGCTTCTACGACACTTATGAGCTGGTCTTTGAAGACCTTATTTACCATTCTCTAATAAGTTGCCCTGGCATTTTTTAGACCAAACAACATGGCCGTATAATAGTACGTCCTCGACATCGATGATGAAAGAAATTTTCTCCTAATCCGACTCTGCCATGGAAATCTGATGATACCCCAAAAACGCATCTAGAAAACTCAATCGTTCGTGACCCGATGCGGTATCCACCAGGTGGTCTAGTCTGGGTAGTAGGTACGAGTCTTTAGGGCACACCTTGTTGAGTTTGGTGTAGTCTACACACATCCGCCATTTTCCATTCGGTTTTTTCACCAGGACAACATTTGCTAACCACTCAGGATACTGCACTTCTCTAATGAACCCTTCCTGTAGTAACTTATCAACATCAACTTTTGCTGCCACCTGAAGCACCGAAGATAGATTTATTTTCTTCTGTTTTATCGACTTGGCACCCGATAAGACACCGAGGCGATGTTGTGCGATGGATGTGTCAATTCCTTGTATGTTGCTCGGTCTCCAGGCGAAGACGTCCAAATTTTGAGACAGACATTTCACCAACTCTTCTTTCTCCCCTTGTTCCAAGCCTGCACCCACACTGAATTCATGCGCTCCTGATACCAATATTTTTTCTGTAGTGTCGAGGGGCTCAATTCGTCCTCTCGGAGGCTCGAGGTCCAACATCATCACGAGTGGTGATCCCTTTGTCCATATGCTATCCACATAATATTTTCTTGAGGATGATTGATCATCCCTCACATATCCCAACCCCTCGACTGGTTGGAAATTTCATCACGTGGTGATAGGTAGAAGGAATAGCCCCCGCAGCATTCAGCAGGGGTCGATCGTAGATTGCATTATACACCATAGGGGTTTTGACAATTAAAAGTTTGTCAAGATCACCACACTTGCAGGGTAGGTTCCCAACGTCACTGGTAGCTCCACAACTCCTTCTGGGATGACAGTAGCCCCTCCAAATCCTAAAAAGGGGGTGGACACCACTCTCATCCTTTCGATAGAAATTTTTAATCCTTCAAATGCCTCCCAAGTAAGGATGTTTGCTGCACTCCGGCCATCGACCAACACCCTTCTGACATCATAGTCCACTATGTCGCCGACTATCAGTAAGGCATCATCATGGGAGATTGTCACGCCTATTATATTTTCTTCTCTGGATTGAATAAACCGCCTTTGTACGTACATAGCTCTTTCTTGCAGAGTTCGAGTCCCCTCCCGCTGTGATTCCTCCGATGATCACATTTATGATACCAGCAGGAGAAGGTCGATCCTCAACCTTCTGCTTGCCTCGATTATTCCTCGTATACTTATTCAAAAAAACCCACTTCAAGAGGCGCTCGATCTCCTCCTTCAAATGTATACACTCTTCGGTTTCGTGTCCATGGTCCTTATGGAAATGCCAATACTCACTCTTATCGCGCTTGCCAACTGATGCAGCCATCGGCCTTGGCTAGTCAAGTTCTTTCATATCCCTGATCTCCATCAATATTTTCGCCCGCGGTGTGTTTAGGGAGGGTGAAGCCTCTCGTCTCTGTCTGATGGATCGATCTAGAATGTACCCCTTACTCTTGGGCTCATTCCTTGACTTACCTTTATCAATAAGTTTTCGTTCATTGCCTGACTTTCGTTTGTGACTTTTTGTCTCCCACCCTTCTTTCAAATTTTTTGTGACCCTCTCGACTTCCTTTGCATCAACATACTTGTCACCCTTTTTTAGTAGATCGTGCATGACTCCGAAGGGTTTTTAGAGAGTGACTTCTTGAAAGCCCGATTTCGCGTCCCATTCATTAATGTTATTACTACTGCAGACATTTAAAGGTCCTGCACACCCAGCGTTGCCCGGTTGAACCTAGCTAGTACTCCTATAGAGATTCATCTTTCTCTTGTACCACCTGTATCAGTCCAATGACCATCTTTCATTTCCACTTGTTGCTCATGAAATAAGCTACGAAACGTCTGGAAAGTTTGTCAAAAGTCTTTATAGACCTGGGTGCCAATGTGGCCACCCAGTCTCTAGCCTCCCTCCTGAGTGTCGGGGGAAATGACCTACACATCACTGCGTCTGGGGCTGCATAAAGCCTCATCAAGTCGATGAAGGTCCGTAAGTGATCCGGCAGGTCTTTGACTCCATCATATGCTTCTATTATTGGCTGTTTAAAGCATTTCGACAAAGGTACGGCCATAATTTCAGGGACAAAATGATTCTCCTCCAGAACTATCTGCCTACACTTGTCCTTCCTCTTGGTCAATGCATCATCTATCTCTAGGGTCATCATCTCCTCTATCTTCTTTTCCAAGTCTACCCCCATGTCTCCAGTTGTTGGCTGAGTCTCAGGCGGGGTAACTGTTTTAGCCACCTGGGGTGGTTGCTCACATACGACGTCTGATGAACTCTACGGAGGGGCTGCGATTTTCTGCGTTTGACTCTACAAGAGGGTCATCATGGCTACCAGTTGTGTTTTCAAGGCACTAAATTGGCTTTGTGTTACTGCGGTGGAGGCGGCGGGTCGTGACCTCTGGCGACAGACTCCGATTCTGTCTCTGCTATATTCCCGACCATACGTGTTTCACTCATAGTCCGTCTCCTTGACATAGCTTTTTTGTTCAGTGGTTTCCCACAGACAGCGCCAATAAAATGATTGTGAGATAAACTTTGATGTTCTTCTTAACGTAGCTAGTGTTCCGAGTACTCTGATCAGTGTTTACTACCTGCAAAATGAGGTCGGGACTTTTTCCGTCGTTGTACCTCCGGCGTGAGAAT
>CADEPD010002392.1:0-14485 GCA_902829195.1 Fraxinus dipetala | reverse complement strand
ATTATTTGATGAATTATTTGTGTTATTCACAAATAGAGGAAAATTCAATAAACATTCATGGAGTATTAAACGGTTGACAAATAAGCTTTTTATTATTGTATTATAAAATCAGTATCAACATGCATCAATAAATCTTGAACAGTTTGCTGCAACATGAAGCACATTTATTAAAAGGAAAACTCAACAAAAAATTCTATATATTTCAACCTCATTTCATGTTGCCATATTAATTTACATAAAACAATTAGGGTGCGTTTGATTACATTTATTTTTCATGAAAAATATCAGTTTTCCATCAAAATTCCTACTTTAAAGTGTTTGATTGTTATCTTTTTTCACGAAAAATATTTTTTAACTTTTAAAAATATACTTAATTTTCTGTTTTTTAAGGAAGATATTTTCTTTGGAGAGATTAAGTTTTTGTTTTCTCCAAAACAAGAAAAATATTTTATTTTTTAAAATATATTTTTCATACCAATCAAACACACTCTTAATTCAAAAGCATAGCATTCAAGAACTTTTCCCACAAAATTGCTTCAACTATTAAATAATGATCGACGATGGTGAGAGTTTGCTGCTTGTGTCCAATGTTCATTGCCATTAAACGCAGTGGCTGCTCCTAGAAATCTTCCTCGATAAATAAACTTCAGCTTCTAAGCGAAAACAAATATGCTTTTCCCTGAGTTGACCATCCTTTTTGCAGCAGCAGAACCAACAATTCTCTCAAGCTAAATGTCACCAAAACATTAAATTGAAATTGTGTAAATTTACTTCAAATCCATCGAAAAGATGCATCGTGTTAGGTTAGAGTGGAATAAACAAGAAAATAGTCAAGACAAGAAAATAGATTAGAGTGGACTAAACAAGCAAAACGATAGATCAAATCTTCTGAATTGATGGAGGACAGGAGTATTACCCGAAAAGCATCAAGACGAGAAAATAAGACACTGGAGTTCATGTTATCAGACTCTTCCAGCAAATTAACAATCTGCAAAGAAATAACAAGAAAATATTTAAACTAAATCCCAAAAATCGTGATTCTTTCCTCTGGGTAAAACTATGGGTAAATCCCAAAAATCATGATTCTTTCCTCTGGTTAAAAACAAAGGTCCAAAGAAGTCACTTTTACCTCTGAGTAAAATTCTTTCCTCTCTGGAAGGGAATAGATAATTAAATTCTGAACGCCACAAATCTGAACACAAGGCCAAAGAGTCAGAAATTCTCCTTTTTGTGAACATATTTACACGTGTGGAAACGTGTTTGTAAAGAGTAATAACCAAAATAAATGCACAATGCAGCACACGTTCAATACTTGTCCTGAGAAACCCCAAAATAAATAAATAAATAAATAATAATAATAATAATAATTGTTACGCCTCGCCTCCGAGCCTCAAAATAAAAGTATCACGTAGCAAGCCACGTAAACAGAAAGTCAACAAGAAAGTCAAATAAAAACCCATGAGGCCAAAATATGAGAAAATCAAACTAAGTCAAAGTCCCTGCACTGCAAGCCCGGAGTTCATACTGAAGTACTGTCTCAAGGCCGAAACACTATACTTGGATAAAACACTGTTTAAGGAAACAGAGAAATGAGCTAAATCTCTCCACTTGAAGAATCAACTGAAAGACTTCTCCGAGGCTCTCGACTGGTACGAGGCTCATGAAGCCGACGCTATTTGCTTGTAAAAGATTTGAAGATCTCTCTAAAAATGATTGATTTAACATTTCTAATAAAGTTGTCAGTGTATAGGGCGGCTGACCCTTATCAATATATTAATTGTATGAATAGACAGTGATGTGATACCCTAATTAGGGAGATGAGGCAACGTGGTTCTGATCCAACGGACATCACATCGGCCAATGCAGTATAAATAGGGTTTTCTTCTATCTTAAAAGGAGTTGGAAAATTGATTGAAAAATGAATAATCATAGATTCGAAATATATGCTTGAACCCACGAGATTTTCATATGAAGGTTGGGTTGAATATTTTTCGTACTCTTTGCGTGTTTATAGAATGAAAGTCTCAACACACATAATATAGTAATCTCGATATGCATTTTATCTACCACATATTTCTATTTCATTGTTACATAGATTAGTTTGGTTTATGTTCGGCAACCGTTGTTAGTGCGGTTGCTTTTGTTCCACCCGGCGAAACTTGAACATTTTTGGCTCTCGCCGCAAGTACCTTCCGCGTCTATTTCCTCATTACTACCGTCGTTATTCCGGTACGAACGCGTCGAAATCGTGCTTGACTTAATATGAGTGGACCCGACATCTGTTGGCTCATTTGTTGGGGTCAACATGTATGATTAAAAGTAGGAAGGATTATGAATTCAATAGGAAGGATTATGAATTCAAGTGCAAAATTATTTATTTGAAAAAAATGTATAAAGTATATTGTTTTTCAGGCTCCACCGTTCGCCGGTGAATTGCCATATTAAATTTGATAAAAACAATCTTTTTTTATTTATAGGATATATATTAGCACCAATTTGTTTTAATCTATGTCCAATAATTAATATTTTTCTTGAGTACATATCTAAGTTTTTCGGTTTAGACTTTGATGGAACAGATAATTTTAAAGCTTGAATGTTTCAACTTTTGTGCCTTACCGATTCAATGACCAAACAAGGTACAATAATGCATATTTTTATTTTTGTTCCATGTAGAAGAGTTTTCTGAAAAAGTTACAATAAATCGATTTCCTTCTTAAAACTCTTCAATCATATAAAGCACTTTTAAAAATTATCAAACATGTTCAAAAGTAGATTCTTAATCTCAAAAGTAATTTTTAACTTTTCCGAAGCTCTGTCAAACAGTAATATGATTGTATCTAAATTGTTAACTCTTCAAGTGCTATTCTCTTTAACAAATTCCTTTTAATAAAAAAATTATAGATTATTTAGACTTGTGGGTAAAAGTAGTGTTTAGAGAGATCATAATGATAATTAAATCGGATCTCAATCCGCTCTTATATTTAAGTAGATAATGATATATTGCTGAAAACGATTTATGAGACGTCCACGAATTCCACTAATTAGTAATTTAATATAATTGCTCATATATTTATATGCAAGTCTCCTAACTACTAAGCATTAAATACATAATAAGCATAAACTTTAATTACATTGATGTATGAAATATCTTGGTAAAAGATTGAATGTCACTTTCCTTCTCTTGTGAAGTCTTTATCTCTATGGCTGCTAGTTGATACAAATTAACTATAACAAGTGACGTTTAATATCAGTTTCAAAAAATCTTATTCAACGAAGTAATATTACTCATAAGCACCAACAATAGTTAATCGTCTATGTGGCAGTGGGTCATTGTCACATTTTCTAATGAATAAAAATGCATTACAACTTCATTGAAAATTGTGACAATGACGCAATATCACATAAACTATTGTTCATCAACGATATTTACAAATAATATTATTCAATTAAATGACACATATCCTTATATTTGACTAATCTTGTTATTTAATACAATATATATATTACCACATAAACCGATATTAAACATTACGAGTACCAAATAGCATTACTCATTAAAAATAAATAGATGTCCAACCAAAATCGCACACATCCACCGTGTAGCTGCCATAATAAAATTTATGCGCTTGGTAAAGTAAATCGCATAGTATTAGAAAATATTGATTAAAGAAAAATAAATATTTTATCTATTTATCATTATACAAACATACCATTTTCTCAATACTTTGGAGGCAGTTTATGTCATTGTCAGCATTATAATAATAATGTGAAGATTATGTGAAGAATACACATATTACGGCATTGAGCCAATGTCCAAAAATTACCACAGTTTTTCTTTTTCTTTTTTTTTTTCTTTCTAATAACTGGAAGATTAGGAAAGTAATGTGTTAGTTAAATAGAGGGATAATTTCAATGGAGGTCACTGAACAATCACCCTAGTTACTATCGGGTCATCGAACTTCAATTTGGAACGATTAAACCACTCAACTTCATTTTAAAAGCAATCATACCACTCTATGCAAAATTTCGTTAACTTACCTACTGAAATTCACTGATGAAGCCTTTAAAACAAACAAAATGTCAACGCTCGATTACTGAAATTTACCGTACTTTTATCCCAACTACAATTAGGTCACTGAACTTTCTCCCTAGTTGCAATCGAGTCTCTTTAACTTCATGGAGCAATTAAGTCATAAATTATGCATACCCACCCCAACATCTATGTTGCAGATTCTTGTTCAATCGGTAGTAAAACAACTCCATTTGAATAAAGGAGAAACAGTTGATCAAATATTACAAGAAAAATCCAACATAGATATTCAACTAAAGTGTGAACCGAGCAAAACAAGGAAAAATCAATATAATTTTTTTCAAAAAACTGAAACCAAAAAATAATATGTAGTAAACAAGACACATAAAGAGATCAAATGTCAGATGCAAAAAATGAGCGTGTTTGAATCCCATTTTTTTTGTAAAAATAATATGTAGTAAACAAGACACGTGAAAAAATACATTTGGAATTGTAATTTGATGGAGAATTTGTGGTTAAAAAATAGGAAAAAAAATTATATTTACGTGTAATAATATTTTATTGAAAAGTGTATCATTGAAAATAAGAATGAAAAATATATATTTTGAAAATAATGAAAAACATATGAAATCCCATAATCATAATCATTGTCCCATATGTGATGGAGATCTCAAAATAAACATGGTAATCTTGAGCATGAACATCCACGTGGGATAATGTAAATATTTGAGAAAAGAAAACATCACCAAGGCCCTGTTTGATAGGGCAAGTTTTTCATGAAAGATGGAAAACTTTTTTCATGTAATTGGTTTTTCACTTTTCTTGGTTTGTCACATTTTCTTTTGAGATAAATCAATTCCCACCACTTTGGTGGGAATTAGTTTTCTAGGCAATTTTTTTTTTTTTTTAATTTGCAATGGAAACAAATTATATCCCCAATTGTAACAAATTATATCTCTTTAATGGACAATTTCCATGAAAAATAAAGTCAAACGAACACTAAAAAATTCAAAAATTCAATATTTTCCAGGTGAAAATTTATACCAATCAAACACAATTAATTGACAATTCTCAATAAAACAAATTCTAGACAATTCAATTCCATAATTTCATGTTCTTTCTATTCAAATTTCATTCTTGCAATCAAACGGACCCTAACTTTTACCAGAACTGCAATAGTTGCTTTGTTATTCGCACCCTTTCCTATTTTTTCCTTCATGCATGTGCATTCCCGATAGTGTGAATTTTGTAATAATTGCCAGATTACGTACAAATGATCACTGAAGTAGTGTAAAATTTCAAGTTGATCAACAAAGTATTTTTGGACCCATTATTCATTAGAGATAATTAACTATATCATTGTTTAAAGTTCAGTGACCTAATTGCAATTAGGCAAAAGTTCAGTGACCAGATTGCAACTAGCATGAAAGTATAGTGACCTTTAGAGTTATTAATTTACTGACCAAACAGTACACGCTGACACTTAATTTTAATCGTTACATCGACGAATTTCACTCAACTGAACTGAACCGAACCGTATATAGAACTTAATCCAAAAATTTTGCCAACAACCCAATAGAAGAAATTTATAAAACTATTCCCAGAAATTCAGTAGAAGCAACTTTAATCAATTAACATAAATCCAAGAATATTTAGATAAAAGGTTGCACCGAGATGTTTAACAGATGCGATAGCTTTCATTTGTCCAAAAAACTTTCGCTGACCTAAGTGAACAAGCACTGTCGATGCAACAGCCCACCCTCTATTCCAGATTGATCGAGTTTGAAGAGCCAGAGAAAGGAATACATAAAAATGGGACACAAGTATCACTTAGATTAGATAGAGCCAAAATACACTGAGACAAATGCCGTGTTTTCCGGGTTCGCAAATATAGTAAATTGATTGTATTTCAAACTGGTGATATGGAAGCTTTGTAAGAACCGTCACAGTACTTCAATCCCTTCAAAAATGCAGAACGCATTTGAGAAGAAAGAGTGGTGTTTCGAATACCAAAAGAATCGCCACTTTCTTGCAATGGTTTCCCTGCTGTAGCTTGCTGATCCAGTTGTTCTCTGGCTACACCCAGACCAACATTTAAACCAATTGACGAGGATTCTGTTATAAAGCTGCAAATCAGTCAAATAGATACATAAGCAACTAATCGAGTACGTTTAAGTGTCAAAGAAACACGTCCATGTTACATGCAAAGGATAATCTTCTATGATATGGAAAGGGAGAAACTTATATCTCATCCTGCAATTGTATTGAATGATAGAATCAAATTGTATTGCCAAGCAATGACAAAAATTTCAAGAAGCTGTCTGATATCAATTTAGAAAATAAAAGTTAGGGTGTGTCTGGTGTTAGCACTTAAATTGAAGAAGTTAATTCAACAGATTGGCTTTAAGGGAATGAACTTCTCAAATGGACTTCCAGAAAACACAGAATATTAGCGAACCCTCTCTTTCCTCTTATTCTTTCTCCTCCAATCATATAAAGTTGGTCCAAGGTTCAACCCCAAAGGCCAGTTAATTCAGTATTTCCAATCAGCATATTTTCATGCATAAATTAGATGATCAAAGAATACTGCCCTTACCCCAATCTATCCAACACAATTCCTCACGGCGCTGCAGGAACTCTCGAGAAAAACAGAGGCCGGCTTAACGCTAAACGGTCAGTTAAACTTGCAAAATTTAATTGCAGAAGTGACTGGTTATTTGCCTAGTTGATTGTGTTAACCTTTCTACTACTATTTCTATATATACAAGTAATGAAGAAGATGGGTTGGACCTTACGATTCTAGAGAGACCACAGGATTCCAGAAAATGCAACAATCTACGTCGTCAACACAATTCAACATTTCAGAAATAATGAAGAAAATGCAAAAAAGTCTGTAGTTAACACAGCTCAAGTGTCAGCTACAATGAGAATTTGGCATACCTGGCTTCAAAGTCAGTCCCATTAGACTGCATAGCATCGCATACTCCAGAAATTACCCATGGGGGAAGATAGGCATCCTTAATTTCAACAGTGTAACAGATACCTGCAGACGAACCCTGATAAGGCTCACCATCAATACTAGTCCCCTTTAGCTGGGAAGCTATATGATCAGATCTCCTCACCTCTTTGCATCTAACCTGCATAATCAAGTGACCCATAATTAATCTCGAGTAAATTTTGCAAAACCAATTGTCCCTTAGTCGCTTATTAAAAGGCTGATGCAGCTAGGAATCAGTATTCTTAATTCTATGATTTACTTCAAAAGTACATCCCTAGCAAGTTCTTTAAATTACAAAACCAGAAGCTGAATTTTCACCATTTAACATAGAACTGGATGGATGGATTAAATACGAAAACACATTTCTAAAATATAAGAAGTTGATCAAAAGACAGGGACATTGCGATTTCTTTAAAAAGATCATTTTCTGTTACCTTTGTTATTTCTATGTTTTACTCGCAAAAATTGAAAGGCAGGAAAAGCCACAGGAAAAAGAAATTAATTAGTCACTGACAGCTACATAATGCAACAACAAAAACAAGATAAACCTTATTCTGAAAAACTTTGGACCAACTACATTTTATTTTCCCCATTCCATCTGATTCAGCACTTGAATGCATTGAAAAGTCTAATGAACTCGAATGTCTAACAAACACATCGAACCATGTTAGTATTGTTATCTCTCTCCTTATTATAACTTGTTCTATTGGGATCACATTACTATTGTGAAAATGAGCTTGTTTAGATCTACACAAGACATGTCCTAACCATTAAGCCGACATTGCTTTAATTTATCCTCGATTGGTACAGCCTCTAGTCGCTGGTTTATGTCTTTGTTTCTAATTTTATCCATTTAGTATGGTCAAATATCTATCTTAACATCCTTATTTATGCTCACTTTATCTTGTGGGCCTTTTGCCTTTTAACAGCCCAACAATCTAATTCCATATAGTATAGTTGGTCTTCTGACTATTGTGCAGCACTTAACTACTTGCACCACTTTTCTATTCCGTCCAACTTGCTCTAATTATTTGTATTAGTCCTTCAATGGAATCTAAGTACCTAAACCAAGTACTCTTTCAAACAACAAGATACTCAATTGTGATTCCACTATCGTCCCTATTTTCAACCATACTATGATTTAAGGATATGATATACATTTTGTCTTACTTTTACTATGACCCTTGTATCGTCAAACAATCACACGATAATTACGTAACTATAAACAAAAAACTACACATTGCCTTTACGGCGATACAAATTAAAATGCTATCAAGCTGCAGGGTACAAAAGAAAAGAAAGAAACAGAAAAGTAGGAAAATTTGCATCATTACTTTACCAACACCACATACTGACTGGACTCACCTCTGGAGCAAAGAGAGCAGCATTCTGAAAAGGTACTGGTGAATACAACACGGGAACATCCTCACCCGTCAAAGAGGCCAAAAAGGATCTGAAAACAAACAACAGAGAAAATTGAGCTAATGATAACATCAGATAAAACCATATATACAAACTTCAACACTTTTCCTCCTTTGACTGAGAAAGAAAAAAAATATAAAGATGTTTATCAGACTTACCTATAATTTAGTAGAAAATCATACAATCCATGTACATTCTTATTTCCAGTAAACATCAACAAAGATTCTGGGCTGTTGTCAACACTAGTCAGAGTCTCTAGGGGTCGAGTCTGCATCGCTCAGTTGAGCACAATTTAATGGAAAATCAGAAAAGGATTCATCAAGTAACCGAAGATTAATTTTTCTCAATTCACCAGAACCTTATTCCATTAATGACTTCAAAAACATTAATTAGAAAAAAAAAATGGAGTTAGCTTAAATATATATTCACTGGAATCATGAACACTCAAAATGAATGCAATACAAGTCTCACTTTACCAGTGTGGAAGTTATATTTGCCAACTTCAGAATGAGACAGAAATTGTTGTGAAACATGAAAAATATAATCATTTTTCCATGTCTCTCGACAAATTTGGGATATGAGATGATTGCATATCCCTTTTAAGGTACAATCAGTCAATAACTCCATATCATTTTGATTACCACGTGATTATTTTCCCTCAAATTTGTCACAGGCTTCATAGTTTATCCTAGACCTAAACTCAGCTATTCCAATAGATAATGAATAAGAAATTATGTGAACAAATTCCAAACCTCTCCAAGATTGTATTTTTCAATTTCTGAAAGTTCAACCAAGTCTTCTGCAATAATTTCATCCACTTTGGATTTGCAAAGCGGCATAGAAAAAGAAACATCCTGCAATCAAATTAAAATTCAACAGAATAAATTTAGGTTGTAGATCAACAAGACAAATTTCATTTAGAAATAAAAACTTCAAAATTATTAAATATGTGAAATCATATAGCCACCTGAGGATGGTGTGTAAAGTACTTATTATTCAATACCAAATTTAGATTCTAGTCGTTCAGATTAGTCCATTTCCATAAGAAAATAAATCTTACCTGTTCTTTCAACAGTGACCTTAAATATCTTGTTGAGCGAGATATGTAGGCACAGCAGGAGCGTTTAGTATGCACTGAACCATTACACCCAGTGAACATGACTACAAACTGCGCAGTGCAGGCTGTTCAAAAAAATTAGCAAATTACTTCTTTCTCGTTGTAATAAGAATTGGAAAGAAGTGATAGGATTATCTACATGTGATAAAACTTAGAAAAGAAAGATCGCCAGCCTCAAAACATAATATATCATGGACATTGCTTTCTAACACTATTAGGAAGTTGTCATGATGATTATAAATGGCATAATTTGAAGCTTCCTGATAGAGAGGGACATGTCTAGAGAGTGAGACTGTGAGAGAACAATCAATTGTCAAATCTTCCTGCTTAATCTCCAGCAATCTTTAAATTGAGTTTGGGCAAGTTATTCTGATTTTTCATGCCTCTGTTATCATCCTTTTTGAAACAACATTAGTGTTGCTAAGTAGGACACACTTAGTTTTTACGGCTTAGAACAGGATCTTTGAAGCTAATTACAAGAACATAAGCCTTAATCCGAGGATGTGAGAAGATAATTATAACAAGTTAAGCCCTAATCCAAATAAAATTGAATTCGTCTACATGAATCCTTTTTTTCCATTTTGTTCAATTCAAAGCTACTTCTTCCGAAAGGTTCAAGAAATGAAATCTTTTGCAACCACTTGAGGTCATAGTACTTTAGGTCCTTGTTCTAGTGCTACGGGGCTATTTACAAATTACAACTAGTCAGTTGAGAATTCTCAAATGTACCAATGCTGCATCAGAGATGCATTTATCAATTCTATAGAGAATTCACGTGGACTACGTGAAAGCATATTGATTATGAGAAAGGCATTTTGTTGAAATGTAGATAGAGGCCACTGTCCTTGGATACAGAGAATAATAAACTGATCTGATGTTCTTGAATTTCATGCCTCTTCTTGAGTAGTTCAAGTATTTCAACTCTAAATGCATTGTTTCTGTGCAACTCTAAACTAGACAATGGACATACCCAACCATTTAACTCATCCTCCCCTTAATTACAAATTAATAAAGAACATTTGAAGCTGATTTACCCTGCAACAAGCTACAATATTATTCACTTTTCTGATTTCACTTACAATTGGAATTTAGCATTAAATAGAACACTGAAGTCCATCTCTATGTTGATCCAGGAACACATAGTGCATGGACTTTCATCAGGGGTCATGTATAGAGATTGAGATGCCAATGATTCAGATGGAAAGGTGTGTTAGGAGTGTTCTTCAGAAGTCATCTTAAGGAATTAGAAATCACTGGGATAAAAGAAAGCATAACCAAAAGGTAGCAGAAGCTCTGACAAATTCAGAATAGACAGAAATGTCTCACAACTTCCCCTAAAGAGATGGGAAGATAGGCTAGGCTGCGATAACATCCTCAGGTAAAAGCTATGAAGAATGTGCTATCCAGAGTAGGACCATGGATGGTTCACAAAGAAAATGTAATCAAATGGAATGATATTTCTGATTCCAAAAACCTGGAAGGAAATGTTAACAAATATTACCGGTCCAAGAGTTCTAGTCAATCATTGTACCACTAAAAGCGAGAATTTGAGTCACAAAAGACATTTACCCAGTTACTAAGGGCTTTGAGCACCACTTTTCGGCACAGAGATAACCAAGCATTTACAGATTTATTAGAAAAAAAATTGCAAAAGTTTAGGTCATTACCATAAAATATGTCACAAATCTTCTTCCGAATCATGTAGTAAAGACTCCGAAATGAATCCTCCCACGCTTGTTGCCGTTTACTCAAGAAGTCCACTTGCCCTTAATAAATAGACTTATTAATGCTAAAAGGAAGGAAAAGAAAGGAGAAGAAAAGTTAAAAGGATTCCAGTACACAGGTTGAACTACAATACCTCCTGCCCCAGATATGGTCAATGCTGATATAGCTGAACGTGGTAGAGTAGATTGCGGGTGCACCCACGAATTTAAAGTCCCTAGATGTTTTACTTGACTGGTGGAATTAGGTTCTGGAGATGGTGGCATACTGTGACCTGAAGAACAGCCAATATACATAAACTGAGCCATACCACCAAAGCTGCCACAGTTGACTAACCTATGGAACCTATAGAAGCACAAAGAATGTGATGGATGAGCACGAGCTCATGAGCATCATTTAATTGAATAGACAACTATGAGTATTTCAGTAAATAAAAATAAAAGAAGCAGTGTAGCTTTTATATTTTTCATGGATTATATGCAAGAGAAAAAGAGTGGGAGCATAGATTGGAAATTAAAGAGAAATAAGAATGACAATGCAGTCATTGCGAGGTTTTTATTCCAGATGGTAACAAGAACTTTTACAAAATATATTTGCCATATGGCATGAGACGGGGGTATAATGGTAAAAGAAATTGATGCTTTACTCATAAACCTTGTCAGATTACAGAGAAAAAAAAAATCTGAAGCCAATTAAATAGTCAAAAATGGAAGGAAAGAAATCTTGATATTTGTCCTAGCTATTGATTACACAATGAAGAAAGAATTGACTATTCATTGATGAAATAATTAACTTCAGTCTCATAGATCTTTTATAGAACTGGTGTTGGTGTCTCTGACCATAACCAATAAAAGCAGCAAAGGTTAACAAGATATATCAATTCAAATCTTGATGTTTATTGTAGTTATTTATTCCACATTGAAGAAGGAACCAAAAATTCACTGATCAAATCATTCACTCCATAGTGTGACTGATCTATTAAAGAATTGATAATGGTTCCCTGACCACAACAAATAAGAGCAGCAAAGGATAGCATTCACATGTGAGCAAAGGATAGCATTCACATGGTTCCCTGACCACAACAAATATAGAGATTGAGTAAAGTTTGTATGAAATGAAATCCAAATGAGAATAAAAATTTTGAGCAAAGTTTTCAACTACTGGACCTAAGGTAAAGAGAGAATCTCGGACGAACAGGGAAGAAACAAATGCTGGCAAGTCAACATCTGTACGATGCTTACAGCATTTCTTTAGTTAAAGACTAGTCATTCACATTTTAAGTCATTCAGAACATGCATGAGTACAGTAGCTCATCAAACACGTGTGGACTATAAATGTATTCCAGATTGCTGCATGGACAAGGAACCACCATAATAAAATAAGTACAAGCAATATACGGACAAGTTAACACTAGAAAATCAAGAAGTACAGTGAGCCCACCAATTCACTGAGGATGAAGACAAAACCCGTATTGTAGTTTTCAAGGTCAAATCCAGTGGAGTCTTCCGGCCAGGAACATGAAATTCTGAAGAAGAGCGTTGTGGCATAATACCACCAATTATATCAGTAGACTCACTGAGTGGAACTGAAGCAGTAAGGGATTCACATGAAACGAGTCCTTTTAAAGCTTTGTCCTACAAATGAAAAAGCGTTCTTTACATTCTAAACCTAAATATACACCACGGTTGACAAAGACTACAATGGCAAAAAAAATACCATGTCAACTATTGACAGGCCATTTAAATTTTCACCATCCTGCGATAGCTGTGCGACACTCCGAAAGGTACTGTTACTACATTTTCCAGTCATATCAATTTTATTTGTGCAGTCTATGCCACCTCTTGAAGCAAAAGTACTGTACACGCTTCAAGGATATGAAATAAATGACATTATTCAATCAGCAGCGTGAATACAAAGTAAAATATGGACCGAAAAACTTTCTGAATGTACTCTACCACAAATTTGGTTGTTGAGGCTTGGCCTCCACATTCATAATGACAGGGGGATTCTTCAGGCTGCCAATGTGCTCAATTGGAAAATTTTCCTGCCAATGATTCGTTACTTAACACATATACTTATAAGAAATGCTAAAGGTAGCATTTTTTAGTCCGAGTTTGAGACATGGTGTAGTAAATAAAACTGTATGAAAATGTACTAAATAACCTCACTAATTACATCTAAAAGAAAACTCAGCCAACCTTAACATTTTCCTTCTTGGAAAGCATCCGAAGCCTAATACTGTTTTTCCGGACAGGAAATAGTTCATCCACACGTGTATCAATGTATCGTGGTGCTTTTGATGAATCGGAATTCTTAGGTCCAGAAACTGCTCCATCTGTGTTCCTACAGTAAACAAGCAATTTGCCAGTTAGTACGATCCAGAGAAGTTGTAAAAAATTACATTACAAATTTACCTTATATAGCCTGTTATGGGAGCTGGAGATTCATCTACAAGCTCAATTAAATTCTTCCGCTTCAGTAGTTCTCCCTATCATTTGAACATACAAAGTAAGGCATCTCAGCATCTGAATTACTTAGTTACTACAAGAGAAAATGAGTTAAAACACATTTTTTCCTTTCAGCAAATGGTATCTCAAAATACTACATCATTTTACTCCACACGATTGCATAGGACAACATAAACTATAGATTGAATGGACTATGACTTCTATGATAAATTTTTTTTATTGATAGTTCCAATTCATATGTTGGACTTGTAGGATAGTATTGTGTAAAGCAGAAACCATATGTAAGACATGAAAAAGCAT
The DNA here is from genome assembly GCA_902829195.1 of Fraxinus dipetala. Taxonomy (NCBI): domain Eukaryota; kingdom Viridiplantae; phylum Streptophyta; class Magnoliopsida; order Lamiales; family Oleaceae; genus Fraxinus; species Fraxinus dipetala. The sequence continues at coordinate 428 of CADEPD010002392.1, read as the reverse complement.
AAGTCAAACTAAGAAAGCTTATAAATACCCACGTGATTAAGATTGGAAAAAGCAATGCCTGAACATTACAGCAGTTAATTTTTAGTTTAAGGCCTTCTGTAAGCTTTTTAAAATCAAATTGAATCCCAGTTTCATGACAACTTCGCTTAGCACATATCTTCAATCAAATAACATAATAGGTCATGGCACCACTACTATTTAACCCAAAAAACAAATTCTATAAGCTTCAGCACATTAAAAATAGTACGAAAGTTCACATCGCAAGAACTAGGACCGGGAAAATTACCCTTAACTCCGAGGGTGTTTTTCGCTTCAAAGTGGCGGTAGCGGCAACCTTTAAGTTGCTGCCCCCACCACCTCCACCCCTAAAATGAAGAGCATTGGATGAAGGCAATTGACCGGCAGCAGCAACTTTAGTCATTTTCACT
>CADEPD010002388.1:0-11878 GCA_902829195.1 Fraxinus dipetala | reverse complement strand
ATATATTTATCATGGCCGCACTTGAACTTTTCCAACAAATTTTGAATCGCTTAAAACGAATATTTGTAACTTAAAATATTGAATCAAACGTAAAAAAAATTAAAAATTTTAAAAAATGGGTTAGCCGAGCCGAGCCGAGCCGAGCCATAAAGCCATTTGGGTCGGCTCGACTTATGAAAAGTACCACCAAACTCTCTATTTATTTATGTAGGAAAAAAAGACTTTATATAATTCAAAAGATAGAGTAGCAAACTAAAACTTCTCTCACAACCTCCCACATTCACCAATTTGAGCAATAAATTCAATATTAAAGTTTGTTTAATCCAATTCCATAATTCCAAAATCCAACCTCCCACATTCACCAGTTTGAGCAATAAATCCAGCAGTAAAGTTTGTTTGCTCCAATTCCATAATTTCAAAATTCAACCTCCTACATTCACCGATTTGAGCAATAAATTCAACAGTAAAGTTTGTTTAATCCAATTCCATAATTCCAAAATCCAACCTCCCACATTCACCAGTTTAATGTAGTCAATCTCATTTCTAGAATATGATTAAGCACAAATCAGTTCCAACTCCACAAATCACTATTAGTTAACAATTCAAAATCAAATCGAGAATTCCAAACTCGTAAAAAATTTAGGAGAAAGACCCATAACAAAATGTTGGTACTGGTACCTTCCATTTTGAATTGGAGGGCTCTCTTGCAAGTTTGAGGATTGCAATTTCTTGTTCTCAGTTTTAGAACATTAATACAAGAACGAAGGAACCAATAATCCAAGGACAGGCACTGAGGCACAAATACAATTAAAGTCCAAACAAAAATTACCAAGATAAAAAACAAACACAAGAAAAGCTTTCTAAACAAACAATCACAAGAAAAGCTCTCGTCCAATTTCTCAGTATAACACATCAATATTCAATTGAGAATGCAAAAGCCAAAAGCGCACACATAATTGATATCTTACCCCAAATCTTGTAGTCCACCGTCCACGTCCAAGCAACGCTATATATTGGATTGGATTTTGGAATTTGGTGAGTGGTGACTGGCGAAAGACTCTTGAAGAAGCCGTGAAACTGAAGATGTGTGTTAAGCCTTAACAGTTAAGGAATTTGAGGGGTTTTGCCGTTTTGGATTGCAATCTTTGCAAATGATGGGATACCTTACCGTGACAATGGGTTAATTCGGTAGGTTGGATTTAAAATTGGGAATTGAATTAAACACTCAAAACGTTTTATAAAGTTAATCTTGTTTTCAAAAAGACATTTCAGAAATATCAATCCAAACAAGTTTTGGGTGTTTCACAAAATTGAAAACAACAAACCAAATGCCTAGTAAACTTTGAAAGTAGAGGCTAGGTCCCATTTAGGGATAAGCCTTGAATGTAGAGGCTAACCTTTGAATACTGAATTAAGTCTCACTTAGGAAAAAGCCTTGGATGTAAATGTGAGTCCTATTTCAAGAAGAGCCCTTGGACATAGAGACAAGTTTGTGAAGAGCATGGGGGACCCTTATGGTAGAAGTGCAAATATATGTTGGCATCGAAACGTCGGTCCATGTGAATACAATAGTTATTAATGTGTTTTCGATGCTGAATTATGATGTTAAACTCGTGAGGCAGTTCAGTTTCAAGGTGACACTCCATTGAATGCTCGTGGTTACCACAATATAACTATGGCCATCCATTTGAATAATTGTTCGTGCCTCTTACTTTTCACCAGCTAGGATTGGACGAGGTAATTGATAGTCGTGATGGATCTTGAATTTGACATAACAATTGATGATTAAGTATCCTCGTCTATATAAAAGCTAAGGGTTCATTCCAATTTCAAACCTTCTTACTTTATGCTCTATTTGTTTTCCCTTAGCTTTAAGAACACAATGGCCTCAGAACATTGTCCTAGTAAAAATTTAATCACTAATAAATTTTCCAATTTAGAAGTGGTTAGGGAAATACGAGTTTCTTGAGGGGTTTATGTAAGTGTTCCAGAGGCAATACGTCTTTAGGGAGAGGCCTTAATAACAGGTTAGGTGAGGCCAGTAGCAACGGCAAATAACATGAGACTGATGTTGAAAGTTGTGCTGGTAGAGGTATTGGCATTAAGCTCATTGGTGGTTAGGAGTGGTAGGGGGCCTTGAAAAAGTCATTCGAAATCTTAAAGAAAAACATGGTGATGCTACCAAAAATTGTGTCTATTGATTTTCGAGTTTGAGGATTGAGAATGAGCACGAATATAATCTTTCAGTACCTGAAACAAAGGCATCGAGGTGTTTCCTCGTCATCGGGACATAATGCTCAGGTTATGCCATAATTCTTGGATCATCAGTAGCCCCCAATGCATCCATGTTAGCGGTTTACGCACGATGCGTGAGTTTCTGGGATGTGATGTATATTCTTCTTTAAGGAACAAGCAATATTAGAGTGAAGTTGGACAGTTATGAAAATAGGCATGACCGGCTTTAGAACCAGGCCCAATCATCCATTGCTTAGGCTCATGCCAGCCTTTGATTTGACATGATCAGCTTTAGAATAGGCATGACCAGCCTTTAAGATAGATATGATCAGCCCGTGAAATATGCATGATCAGCCTTTAAGATAGGCATGATCAGCCTTTGAGATAGGTATGATCAGCCTTTGATTAAGCATGACCAGCCTTTAAATATGCATGATTAGCCTTTAAAATAGGCATGACTAGCCTCTGATTAGGCATGATCAACCTTTGAGATAGGCATGATTAGCCTCTGATTAGGCATGACCAGCCTTTGAGATAGGCATAATCAATATCTGATTAGGCATAATAAGCCTCTGATTATGATCAGCCTCTGAATAGGCCTGATCAGCCTTTGATTTATGAATGCTCGACTCTAGGGAAGAGCTCTCAGAATGGACAGTTTCCACATGGCCTCGATCGTGGAGCCAATGATTTCCATCGTAGGATGGTGGCCACATGTCATAGGATTGATGGCCAGGATTAGGAGACCCTTAGGCTTCTTCAAAATCCTATAAATTCCCCTGACCCACATAATTTGTCACTTTACACTCTCACAATACTCCTCAGACTACCTCGAGTTTAGAGTTAAGGTAAGAGCTTGTGACTCCTAGATAATTTAAGTTTTTATTCCTTAGAGATGTCCAGTGGTAATTCCTCAGGGTCGAGTTCCACACCCGACGATATAGGACATTCCATAGTACTAATGGCCATCTCCTTAGATAGTAGGCATGTCATTAACTCTCCTGGCCTCCCTTTTAGGTACAAAGAACATGAGGTCATCAGGATCGCGCATTCCTTAGGGTAAACTCCCTAATGTTAGTCCCGACAACTTGCGCCCAGTTCTTGAAGTCACTGATAGTCTCAAACTTTCAACATCCGAAGAGACAATGATCAAAGAGGTAGAAGTTGTAGATGATGATGATGCCGCGAATAGGCCCTAGAACAACGACCTTAACTAGGATTCATCCATCCTTGATCATTTTTTGTATAGTTTGTTCTTGTTAAGTACATTACCCAGATCGGGTTCGAATATTTGCTCTTTGGGAATGATTGATGTTAGTTTGATATCGATGCTTTAGTATTTGTTTAACACACAACCATTCATTTGTATTTATATCGAGCTCAAGCTTCCTAACAAAATGGTGGGCTCGAGTGATAGTCAAAGTGTTAGGGCCGTTGATTGGTAATGACAATCTGTAAACTCGAGGAGCTTGAAGCTGCAAAGCTCGAGCAACTTTTAAGAAAATAATTTAATAATCAAGTTAAAAAATCGAGGAGCTTAAAGCTGCAAAAACTTGAACAACTCTTAAGAAAATAATTTAATAATCAAGTTAGAAACTCGAGGAGCTTGAAGATGTAAAGCTCGAGCAACTTTTAAGAGAATCAAGGATGCTAAAAACATTTTATGGTAACGTAGTCGAGGAACATGCTCGAGCACTCCCAAAGACTAAACTTGAGCAATCCTGGAATACTTAGCAACCCCGAGCATTGATATGGAAGAGTTGACCATCCATGTGCTTGAGTTTTGAGATGATTTCTCGGGGCAAGGTTTTGAGGTTCTTGTTCGGGCAATGATTTGAGGTCACAGGGCAGGACTTTGAGATACTTGCACGAAGCAAGATTTTGAGGTGCTCGCATAGGGTAAAAACATCTCCAAAAGACTTTTTAAACATGAGATACTCTCTATTTTAAAGTGTCAACATTTAAAATCATGCTCCAAGTGACTCTTTAAATTAACAATTTGGAAAGTCAAACTCACTCTCTATAATTAAATGTATTCAAAGTATTTCAATTTTTAATGTAAGAAAACAATAAAATAATTTAAAGAAAAACTGATTAAAATAAAAGATAAACAAAAATAATAAATATTTTTTGGGAGTAGTGAAATTAAGTGTTAAATATAAAGAGCTTGTTGGAGTACTTCAAAATTTTAACTCTCTAAATTTATAGATACTCTCCAAATGATAAAATATGCTCTTTAAAAATAGAGAGTTTATTGGAGATGCTCTAAGGTTTTGAGGCCATTTGAGTCGAAAAAACAAACTTTATTGGAATAGAATCCCGACTCTGACTAATCAAAATAAACTCATCCTTTTAAAAATTGAACATGAGCACGCAAGCTCGACAACTAAAAGGTAAAAAGACACGGGGCATGCAAGCCCGACAAACCAAAAAATACTACGTAGGGGTAAAACAAACTATTTGTAATAAATTTTCAAATTATCAGCATTCTATGGTCTGGGGAGTTGTCTTCCCGAGGTGTGTCTTAGGCTGTATGCTTCTTTGCGGACTTGTTGTATGACTTCAAAAGGTCCTTCCTATATAGGTCCTAGCTTGCCAAGGGCATATCATACTGCTTTAGCTCTTTTTAATATGAGATCTCCAATTCTAAACCTTTTGGATATTACCCTGTTATTGAAATATCTAGTTATTCTATTCTGGTAAGGTGCAACCCTTATGGCAGTTTATTCCCTTACTTCCTCGAGAAGGTCAAGGTGTTCTGTTGTGTACTCCTCAGAGTTCTTCGGCTTGGGTAACCTCTACATTAAACGCCAACATGAAAGTGGTCTCACCTGTTGTGGTTTTGTGAAATGTTCTATATGTGCAAAGTATAGAGGGTAGTTCATCAGTCCAAGCACCTCTGGTATCTCCAAGCCTTGTTTGAAAGTCCTATAATAATCCGGTTTGTAACCTCAACTAGGCAGTTGCTTTGAGGATACGAAAAAGATGCCAGACAATGGTCAATCACAAGGTTGATACAAAAACTCCTGAACTGTAGGTTATCAAATTGTTTTCCCGTTGTTAGTTATGAGGATCTTGGGTATTCCGAACCTGCAAACAATGGACATTCAAATGAATGACCTCAGCTTGGGCTCTGAAATTGTTTTCAGGTGCTTGGCCTCGACCCACTTAGTAAAGTACTCAACAGCCACGCCAACAAACTTCAATTGACCTCTAGCCAATGGAAAAGGGCAGAGGATATCGATGCCTTACTATTTGAATAGGGCTACATAATGAATGAAGGTAAGGTCCTTGGCCAGAGAATGGATAACTTTGTCGAACCTCTGACACTTGTCACATTTCTTAACATATTCCATAACATCATTTTTCATGGTAGGCCAGTAGTACCTGTATCTTATCAGTTTAAAGGCTATAAAGGCTCTAGCCCAAGCTCCTTGATGGTTCCCACATACATCTTTATGGACTTTCATCAGAGCTTGGGACGATTATGAAGGTTTGAGGAACCAAAGGTCTCGAAGAGTAAAACTTCGACGAAATAAGACTCTCCTGATCATGGTGCTCGGGCTTGAATGCTCCTTGCAGTCCACGGATCCTCTGGTAAATTCCCATTAGTTATAAAATCAACTATGGGTCCATCCAAGACGGCTCATGCTTAATGTCCATGATGGAGAGTGCTTGATTTATGCTTGGTTCCATTAAAAATCTGATGTGGGCTGTTCTATCAATACCATTAATTCTCATGAAGACAAGTCTAGACAAGGCGTCGACCTTGCAGTTGTCGGTTTGGGCTATCTTTATGATTTCACAACTATTGAATTGCCTTTAAAGATCATGAACACTTAGGCAATAGAAACTCATCTTTTCATCATTTCTTTCAAATGTTCCTTCAATCTGACCAACTACAAGTTGTGAATTGCTAAAAATTTTGATGTGTTCAAACTCAAGATTATTGGAAAACTCTAGAGAAATGATAAATGCCTTTTACTCTGCCTCATTGTTTGTAGTTTCAAATTCAAATTGGAGTGCACACTGTATTTATACGTGTCTGTCTAGGCTTATGAATATGACTCCTACACCCGAGCTCGAGGAGTTTGATTCTCCATCTACAAATATCTCCCTTGTGTCCATAGCAGCAATGGTCCGGTTATCTCCTAGCCCCCGAGGTTTTGGGGTGAGTTCTGATATGAAGTCAGCCAAGGCATGTGTCTCGATTGAGGGTTGGACTTGAACTCTATGTCAAATTCACTAAGTTCAATTGTCCATTTCAATATTTTACCAGACAAGTCGAGCTTTTGGAGTATATGCTTGAGTGGTGGACTCGTGAGCACTACAATTGGTTGAGATTAGATATATTGTCGCAGTTTTCGTACCGCTACCACGAAGGCAAGAGCAAGTTATTCGACCAATGTATACCTAGTCTTCTTATCAAACAATACCTTGCTCACATAGTAAATTTGTTGTTGAGCTATGTTGACCTCTTTTACCAATACATCACTTACTGCATTTTGAGAAATTGCCAAGTATAAGAACAAAGTATCTCCAGGCTCTGGTTTTGTGAGAATTGGCGGGGTTGACAATGTTTGTTTGAGTTCCTGGAATACCTTCTCACAATCCTCATTTCACTCAAAGTTTTGATTTTCCATGAGAACTTTGAAAAATGGGAAACATATATCCGTTGCACGAGACATAAACCTGTTCAAGGCGGCGACCCGACCCCGTTAGTTTTTTTACCTCTCTCTTGTTCCTATGAGACTCCATGGATGTCAAGGCTTGTATTTTATCCGGATTGACCTCAATTCCTCAGTGCGTGATCATGAAGCTCAAGAACTTGTTTGAGGATACCCCAAAAGTAAACTTTGCTCAATTAATTTCATGTCATATTTTTGAAGGGTAGAGAATACTTCCTCAAGATCAGCGATATGTTGGTCCACCTATTTACTCTTGACTACCACATTGTCGACATAGGCCTTAATATTCTTCACAATCAACTTAGTAAAGATTTGTTGATAAGCTTCTGATAAGTTGCCCCTGCATTCTTCAAAACGGCATGATCCTATAACAATATATGGCCCAGTTAGCCAAGAAATATGTTTTTTCTTGATCTTTCTCAGCCATGAGGATCTGATGATATCCATAAAATGCATCAAGAAAACTGTACAATTTATGGCCTAACGTGCTGTCTATGAGGTTATCGATCAGAGGTAAGAGATAGTTATCTTTTGGGCTTGCCTTGTTAAAATCTGTAAAGTCAATATATACTTTCCATTTTCCATTGGTCTTCTTAGGGAGGACAACGTTGGCTAGTCAGTCAGGGTATTGAACTTTCTGAACAATAATTGCACTGATTAATTTACCAATATCCTCTTGTATGACTTCACAACGCTCTGGTTCAAACCGTCTCTTCCTTTGGTTGATTGGCTTAGTTTCTGGGCTAATAATAAGTTTGTGGACTGTTACCCTAGGGGTCTATCCTAGGTATATCCTCAATCTTCCAGATGAACACATCACCATTGCGGGATAGACAGCTTATAAGTTCAACCATAAGGGTGACATTAAGATCTCGACCAATTGTTACATTTCTACCGTACCTGAGATCAACCTCTACCAATTTCTCCACTGCGGCAAATCTTCCTCTCTGGTCAAGCTCAAGTTCGGATGATGAGATTTGCATGACGTTGGCACTTATTTCCCGAACACTAGTGATATAACACTGTCTTGTAGCTAACTGTTCTCCACGCACAACCCCTACACCATTACTTGTAGGAAACTTCATAGCAAAGTGGAAGGTGAAAACATCTTTGGTCTTGTTGAGCAATGGCCTCTTCAGAATGATGTTGTAAGCCATAGAAGCGTGAACTACTTGAAATGTTGTAATTTCTGTCACTTACTTTTGATTCGATCCCAAGGTAAGGGGAAGATTGACGACTCCTTCCTGGATGATTGTATAGCCTCCAAATCCTTGAAGATGGATTTTAACTGCATTGAGCTGTTCGATCGAAATCTCCATCCTAGTGTATGCTTTATAAGAAAGTATGCTGGCTGCACTTCCACTGTGGATCAGAATCCTATTTACCTTAAAATTATCTATGATGGCTGATATGACCAAGGAATCATTGTGAAGATGTGATAAGCCTTCCAAGTCATATGACCCAAATGTGATGTCTTCAACGTTATCATGATCTTGCCTTGAAGTCGGGGTGCATTGCCTAGCATACTGCTTACATCTACTGGTCAAGTCTCATCTTGATGATATATCCTCGACAATTATGTTAATGGTTCCTCTTATGGGCTTGTCATTCTACCTTCCTTCTAGGCTTTTTTCCTTATCACGATCTTTCCTTGGGTGATTGTCATGGCTGACTTATGCACTTAGAAATCCCTTTTTGATTAGCATCTCAATCTCTCACTGTAGAGCTTTGTAGTTCTTCGTAGTATGCCCATGATCTCGTGATAATCACAATACTTACTCTTATCTCGAATATTATGAGAGGACTACATCCTTGAAGGCCATTTAAACTCCTTCATATCCTTAATCTCCATCAGAATGTTAGACCTAGAAGTGTTCAGGTTGTCTGTTGTGTCTCATGTCTCTACTTATTACTGGGAACTTTCGAATGGGGATTCGAATCATGTTATCTTTTGTGTTCTGGTTTTTCCGAGGTCGGCTGAGGAGTTCTTCTCGAGTTCAATTTCTCCTCCATATTAATATATTTTTCAACTCTGGTAACAAGCTCGATCATCAACTTTGACTGGGTTTTTAACAGAGACATTTTGAAGGCCTTGCATCTTATGGCATATGTGAGGGTGGATATTGCTACTGTAATATAAAGGTAAGTATCTAAAGTCTTTCCTTATTAAACCTCGTCATGAAGTTACGAAGGGATTCGTTTCGGTGCTTGATATAGCTGCAAAATGAAAGCTCTTGTTTTCTTAAAAAATGTAAAACTTGTCGGACAAATCAGAGAATGAAGTAATGGAATTAGGCTATAGTGTAAAGAACCAATCCCTAACAGTGTTAGTCAAAGTTTGTGGAAAAGCTTTGCACATCACCAGATTCATGATGTCGGTATATATGTTGAGATGATTGATCGGGTCTATAGTTTCATCATACTCTATTATGCGGGGATACTTGAATCTATCTAGTAAGGGGTATAATAATATCTTTGGAATGAACAGGGTGTTAGGAGTGAAACCTGTGGACCCCTGAGTATTCCAAAGCATACCAGCTACTATTTTGTCCTGTATAATCCTGGCAAGGTCAACAAAGTCCATAGTAAATGATCTCGAGCCTAAGGTTACACGAGGTACGCCTGACGTTTCGACATCACCGGTGGTCGGAATATTACGTGGAACTCGAGCCCTAGCATCGCCATGAAACCGCCCTGCGTTGCTAGTACTTGATGCAGGTTTCCTTGACTTGGCAATTAAGTTAGTTTAGCAACTTGCTGGCAAAGCTCTTCGAAACCTCCAATAATAACAACTGCTGGTTAGGACATTGGTATTTCTAATGATTCTTCTTGGGGGGCTGGAGGGTCTTCAGCACGAGGATGATTTGGAAAGGATGAGCTTGCTGAATGAAGACTTGAATGTATATTAATCATGGCTTTTGGTAGCATTTCCCACAGACGGCGCCAATGATGCTAACAAAAATTGTACCTGTTGATTTTCGAGCTTGCAGATTGAGAATGAGCACGAAAAAAATCTTTCGGTACATGAAATAAAGGCGTCGGGATGTTTCCTCGTCGCCCCTCCAATACCTAAGTTAAAGAGAGAATTTTTGAGGAAAGATATATGCTGAAAATTATGTAAAAGTGTACCTTGATAATGAATTGAGATACTGTATTTATATAGGTAGGTAGTGCATTTCTAGTATGATTAAGTTATCCTAATCCCTAGGACTTCTACCATTCTTAGAAGTTGCAACTTGATTGGTATTGTACCATTGATGTGTTTGGATAAAAGTAAAACTTTGGTGGTAGAGTCCTTTCAGAATGAGATAGCATATTTATAGCAGGGCTCAAACTCTTTAGAATCGGATAAGCCTTACCATATGGGAGAATCCTAATGGACCAAGTTCATTGTATTCGAGGTCAAGGCTTGATCTTGAGGAGCTAGAAGTTGACTGTGAATGCTCATGCCCAGGGAATAGACCGATGAGTGGTACATACCCCAAGGAACCATCCCGAGGTGGGTCAATGCCCCGATGAGGGTATAACAAAATTGATGAAATAAACTATACTCATCATCGGGACATAATGCTTGGGTTATGTCATAATTCTGGGATCATCACATGGATAAGGCAAGAGCTCTCTATGCATTCCAAATGACATGAAGTTGATTCTACCTAAGGCTTATGAGAGGGCTTACTACCTGAGGGATGGGTGCTACATCATTTCTTAGGACATTCTCTACGTGCACATGAGGCTTCCACTTCTCTGACTCTTCAAAAAATGATGTTGAGGGCATAAAAGATGGTCCTAACACAAGTGACTTTCAAAGCCACAAGTTAGATGTGAGAGGCACCGTTTCAACTTGGGAGAGCTGATGAAGGACGTTTTCCAAACTATGTGCCAACCCCAAAAATTCTCTTTGAATGAGAAGGACAGAGACATAGATAATGGGTGGTTTAACTTCACTTCTTGAAGAATCCACTCTATCCTGGTGTTTTGACTTGCCACTTCGATCAAATGATGGAAAAGGACTTGGTTTTTTGGTGTCTGACCATTGGCAGCAACCCCTAGAAGATAATGAGCCAGACCTTAGTATTTTAAAATTATGGCCTCACAAATAGGTTCGATGCCAAAGTGGTCGGGGAAATGACAAACTTCTTCTTGACTAATATATATTTCTTTTGAATTGCAGATTCTATAAAAAAAAAGTGTAAGCTCGGCGCAGTGGAGCTACAAGTGATTGTGGCTATCTACCGTTGGTCTGGACCTTCAAGGTCCCATGACGAGATTATTTTAAAAACTTACAGCTTCGTCAAGATAGAACTGATGGCCAGCCAATGTACATTCAATACCTTGGATTTCCTTTTGTAGCTATTTCTTGAAGCCCTTATACGTTGATAATTTTTTGCAAAATATTTCTGGCAAAAGACCATGAAGAGGCCTCCCTTTCTATAACGTCTACTGCTACACTTAGGGAACTGTCCATCAAAAATAAAGTTTACTAGGGCTGACGAAGAGGTTCAAAGCTGCTAGTAAGGAGACAAATGATGTTGAGAAAGTTTGCCTCCACCTTTAAAAGGCAACTGCCAACGTTAATGCTACCATTGAGACATCTGCTGAGGAGCATTGTTGAGATAAATCCTGCATGTCTTAGATCGTTGATTAGTAATAACGTGATGAGAAAAATAATCATCCCAGAAGGAGTAAGTCTTAAATGAATTCTAAATTCGAATGTTGTGACATAAAAGAGATAATTTGTTTATTCTAAATTCTTGTCTGAATTATATAAATGTGTTGGTTTGTATTAATGTATGAGATGAATGTATTGGACTTACGAATCTACTTATTGATCTTCTATTTTCAATTCTCCACTTATGTAATTTAATGTGATATATGCATTCATGACAATCGATAATCTATTCGTCTCTATCTCTTTCGAGGTAAGTTAAACCTCTTATGAGCATGACCCTATC